>NBZA01000556.1:0-19321 GCA_003054995.1 Aleochara bilineata
ACCTTTCAAGATCTATCGTACCGGCTCGAAATTAATAACATGTCATTCTAACGCATATGAAGAGGACGTGTCTTGGCTGCCGTTTTTATGCGAATCAATACAGAGTGGTAGTGAAGCAGCCAGGAATTAGAAATTCCAAAGAAAAACACAAAGGAGGAAAAAGATTCTGGTTGAATATGGTAGGTAAACATGAGACAACCAAGGGCTGGTTGGCTTTGGATAGCAGATGAATAAGGGTTCACTGCCATCAGGCATCGCAGCAAAGCGAACCGAACTGACATCTCGCTCCGATTTGGCCTAGATCAAAGCAATAGTGATGTGTGTTTACTGCTGCAGATGAAGATGAGGACGAGGATAACGCGCGGCCGTACACCAAAAATGTTATGCGAGCGCCCGCGGTGAATACAGATATGCCATAATATTTGCGTTTGATCTTAACGCCGAATATGAAAACCTTATGGTAAAATGGTATATTGCGCCAATAAAAATGTGGTGTATACCAAAATTTTTGCACGTGCCCTGGCATCATCTCGCATGACAAAGTAAAAGCACATATTTATTATCGAAGCCAGAGGCAGACCCGAAGAAGGGAAGACGACCTAACGACATAAGGGAGGCTGTGTGCGGGTCTCTAATCAAATACGCCACGTCGTCGTATCCTAAGTGACATCCCCTGGTAGTTGCTAATACCCTTAGAGGAGAGCATCTACGCTCAGGCGCCTGTTTACGTGCTCGACTTTCTTTCAATCCGAGGTACGTGTTCTTGCCGCTGCCGCTGATGTTGTTTCGAGTCCATTATTAACATGCGCGAATATATCTAACTGGGTTAAACCGCATCTACAAAGAGAATTTGGCGAGTGGCGTACAGCTACAAATTGATGCGATCCACATTTACATTGGGGTTGTGATAAGTGCGTACATATATTGGCACACAAGAAGGAACAAACGCACTAACACCAATCACATCACATCAAACAAGAACAACGTTGAGAAATGTGATGAAGAGGAATAATACATATAGATACATATGTACGGCAATAGCATACAACACCCAACCAACTTTGGAGAAACAAATTAGTGCGTAGTAGGTTTTGTGCATATATACCTAAGGGCCAGATGTATCAATGTTTTTGTTTCTTCCAAAAGTTGGGAAATGGTAGTTGGCAAAAACAAGAACAACATCGACACTGAGAAAAATCAACATCGAAACAGGGTATATACAGAGAGACAGAAAGAAAAATACGATATACGAAACACGAAACGAACGCAAAACAATCATGTTGGATCAAACACAAATATACTCTGGGCGTACTGGCTATACATCGAGATCGAACGTATAGAGCCAATAACGTACCACAAAACCATCACCATTTGTGATGATGATGGTCGGTGCTGGGACACAACCCGCCAGAGTCGCCAGCGAGGTGGCGATGCGGTCAGTCCCTGTAACAGAGAGCATAGAAAAACCATGTTTAGTTCAAAGGAGATACCCAACTATTGGACACCAACACAAACACTACAAACATGTATGTATAACTTAAGTAAGTAAACTTCTAATATATGGTGCTGTAATGCCTTTGCCAAGGGGCAAACAAATGAATGTGACTCAACTAAACCTAACTAGATTCGAAATTGAAGTGCAGTATGCATGAAGATATCCTTATCCCACTTAGTGGTGGAGTTGGAGTCTAGTAGTGGTACACAACATATTGTCATTTACGTCAATTCCACACGCCGAGCTGTATTATTTAGCTGCCTCTTCTGCCCTGACGCAGACACACCGCCAGTACCAGCACGAGGCTCTAATTCCAGGCAAATCAATTTCAGCCGCAACCCCTCCGTCCGCCACTCTCGCTCATCCCATACACAATATGCAAAGCCTTTACAAGCGTACAGTACAGAACAGCCATCCAGTCACTCAGGCTGGCAGCCTAGAAGCCTGGCAGGCAGGTATTGAACCAAAACCCGTCACCCCCAAGCCAACAATCTCTGAAGTGCACACGCCACCACAGCATCCCCCGATGCCTCCCAAACGAATCGATGCACATCGCTTTTCAATATTTACAGGAATGGCAGAAAGGTGTATTGGGGTACATTACATTGTTCGTGGAAATATACTCCTCGTTGGCTACGAGGTACAGTAGAGGTAAAGGGCAGAATGCGTCTGTTGCTGTTGGTATTATTGAGCCAAAACCCGCGTTTAAAATATCCCAATTGCTTTTAGGTATGGTATTGAAACAATGTGGCCACATGTGAACAATTGAAGTCCACAAAACGAGCCTGGATTTCTCCACCACCACTAGTCAATTATAGACCGAATTAACTTACTGTAATTCTGATACAAATACAGGGTCCTAGGTTATTTTTGTCAGAGGAGAGGCTTTGGTACATGGTATATTTTAGTAGTTGAGTATCTAATAGACATTGATACAGCATGTATGCATGTTTGCAACGATAATTAGTGGTTGATTTATGCGAATAACGCACACATTACTCTCAATTACCATAACGGGCGGCAGTAGACTCCACACCTTTATTTACGCGACCATTCGGTCATTCGTTACAAAGCCGCCGCCGACACTGCCGTGGGCATAGAAGTATCAAACAAATGAACACGTACCCATATCTCAAAGCTGCACGTGTTCAAGCATATTAATCGCTGTTCGAAAGTGCAATGAGATATTGTAAGGTATCAATGGATCGATACCATGTCCTAAACTTTATCAATTAGCCCGGAAGGTTAAGGGCCTTGATCCTCCCCGGAGACACGCTTATTCCCAACCTATTACCAACTTTCATTAACCTTCAATGTGACGCCTGGCAGCACGTGATGAGTGCCAGCGGAAGCGAAACAATGCCAAAGCGCCGACAAGGATTTAAAGCGAAATTATATCCGCAATTTTGGCGTTCGGAACTTATTATTTGGCCGGTCCCTAGCGTCGTCAGCCGACCGTGCCAATGAAGAATTCTGCATTTGGCCATGTGACAGCTCAGTTAATGCCAATTGACGGCAAAAAACATTTAACAATCTCCTCCTTCGCCTCCTACTTAGCATTACGAGTATGTCTGTCCAATTTTTTCTGGATGCCAAATGAGCCATGTCAAAAATTCTTTGGCAGTTTGCAACTTTCCAAAGAGGCTTTCGCATCTTTACGTAAACTTTTATGAGTTGTATAACCTTCTTCGGAAGTTGATTAAATTCCTTTCTCATTGGTAAACTTTTAATGGCCAAGCAACAAAAACAAATTTCAATTTTTTAACAAATTCCTGAAACATTTTGACATTAGTAATATTAATGCCACGTTCAATTACGTTTAATGAATGTGTAAAACTATTCATAAATTGTTGCATAAAACAGACAGACAGAACAGCGCATTGATGCACATCAGTAATATTTTATTCGAAGCAATTAAGCGTATAATTACTATCATCAAACGGGGCATGAGCTGTACGTACAGATATCCGGCCGAGTGGGGTGCATAGGAGTATCTAGCACATCCCTTGTTGTTGTTGCAACGCAACACAACACGCATAAATAGATTGGCAACAAATTACGCCTAGTTTCAACAAATAATCGTATGCGTAGACCAATTTCGCTATTTATTAAACCATCCGCGGGTTTTATTAAAACGTCTGATGGGCTCGTAATTAACAGCAATGAAAAATAAATACCCAATTCAATAGACAATTCGATTTCCTCAAAACTCACAACCGAGTGAGAACAACAGTTAATAACGTTGACAAATAATTTCATAAATTACAAGTTGTATAACTTGGTGCAACGCGTGTTGCCGCCGGCAATGGCAATACTAGTCTGCATAGATTATTAATAAATGCAAATTAGAAATTATAAACGTGCTCGGAATTATTCATGGGCAGCACAGAATAAGGAACTCATCAAAAATCAATTACAAACTCATGAAATGTTCAATTATTTTCCATAGCGAACTTTTCTTCGTCTCTAAACTAAAAATAATATTTGACTTGAATACAACCCTTCGGGATTAATCAAGCACATTCAGAACATTTGAAACTGTATTTAAGCTAGACTCGTAAGTAGGAAGTAGGCACGTGCATAAAACTGCGACGGCCGACTGTGATAATATCCAATTAGAAATGAATGAAAGCAAATGGCAGTGAGTATGCGTTTTGCAAGTGAATCTGCCGGGACGATGAGAAGACACGAAATGAGTTGAGAGGCGCGACGTGCACCGCTTTAAGTGCACCACGTTCGCCGGCAAACTAAGGCAAATGCTCTTCCATTAGGCCCACCAAGCGCAAAGGGCAAAAACTGCGAATTGTGCATTCGCCATCATCCGGCATCATCAAGGAGCAGAGCAGGCACAGCACACGTTAAGCGGAACTCGTCGGAAAATTAGGGATTCTAATTAAAACTAATTCTAATTGTGCTAATCCGACGCTCAGCGCAATTATACGCCAATTCGCCGACGAAGAAAACCGCTTCCAGATCCACGTCTTACACCTGAATATTGAGAAAAACCCAAAAGTTACTAAATAAAAGACACTAATAATTTAATTAACCTCCGAGTACCACCATAAAACATTCACCTACATGCGCAAGTAAAGTTGTTATCTCTAATTGAAAAATGACATTAAAAAAGTCGTTACCACTGTGAATTTATGTCTTGTTATTTTTGATTAGACCTAGGCATGCAACCGACACGAAACATATGTGCAAATGGGCGAATAACAATGGCACACAGCCAGCCACTAGCTGTTTGAGGAACACCTATTCACATTAATCGACCTTTCAAATTTATAGGAATCAGGCAAAGTAATTGAAAATGGCGCACCGCCCTCGCATTAACGCTTGCTTGCAGCAGTGCTGAAAAAATGAGCGAGCTTCAAGCTTAATTTCACAGCCCGATCCATTCACATGTTTGATTTCTTATCGCTTTGGTCCCTACCCAGCCTTGGCAAATTGCAATCAATTTTATTCTTTGGGTGTGTAATTACCTTCCATTTGAAACAATATGGCAGTTTTTGTTTATATATTGATATTTGTATAGGCTTGGTTTTTTACCAAAAGTTGATCTATTTGCCAAAGTAAAGAAAATAAGCACACGCTCAGGAAGACCTAAGCTCAGCGTGCTTTATCGGCGGCTATAAAAGACTGAAAAATGGCACGATAATGGAGCGAAAGTTTGTTACGCTTGAAGGCTCGAAATCAATTTGAATGCATCATTTCTCCATCCACCCCATCCCTAACCCAGCAGAGCGCCTCTACTGAGCTGTGAAACAGAAGCAAACACCCAATGATTCAGCTAGCCTGATACAACGTCAAAGCATTTTTTAGAAAAACACTATAGCATGGTAAAATTTACGCTAAAAAACTCACTTTCTTCACATTCAGTTAAAATTGCCAAGACTATGACAGGGCAGAGCAGGTAGTAGTAGAAAGGATAAGACGGTGTTTGATTTTTTTGCGAGGACGCGTTAGAGAGTGAACAGCGCATTTGATGGTCTTACACAAACAGTACTTGACACTTGATGACATCGAAAAGTGCACAAGTTTTCCACAGGCACGCACACAGAGATGGGTTTGTTTCAGAAAATTGTTAGTTGCTGTATACATGTGGAAGCGAGGTGTGAACGATGTGGAAAAGTGTAGAGGATGTAAAGCGACGGCGCTGCATCGGCGTTGACGAGACGTGCACGGAGATTTTTCACAGCGCACGGAGCTTGCAGTGCGCTTGAATAAGTCGCCGCCGCCACCAACGTGAGTTATGAAATGGCGCTCGTATATAAACAAGAACCTCTAAACGTGTACACCTCATGCATCATGCAACTCACTCGATGCGCTCGCGCTCGCCTTCGCGTATGTGTTGTAAGAGAGTATCCGTCCGCCGGCATTCTCAGCATCATAGCCAGCAACAGTAAAGTATACGTGGGGAAATGAATATGAGAAATGGCGCGGCGCGGTACTTGTCTGGAAATATAATTACGCTCGCCCGACATAATGTTAGCGCATAAATTTTCATCTGACCACGGGCGGCACATCATTTATTTATCGCCGGCACGGCGCGTTCGTTTAACTTGCAAATTCCGCGCAAAACGCCTTAAGGATTCCTGCTGCTGCTGCGTGTTGTGGAAAAATAAGATTTGCGAATGAACAAATCGCCAACTCAAACAAATCAACACCGTATACGGTGGTAGGTAAGCTGGTATAGAACTTTTTGTTTTCGCTGAAACGCGCACCGACGGCTCTCATTTTACATATTAATTAGCTCAAAGAAGGCAAGCCGGGCTCTCAACACATGCCACATAAACAGCGTAATAATAAAAGGGAGGATGCATTTTCGGCGCGCGTGCATTACAGATGAACGAAACTTCAACGCAAGTAGGCAGCTAGGCAGCCAGACGAAGCACATTTAATAATAGCAAGATGCTTAAATTTCCTCGACAAGGAGCACCACTTGCGCGGATTATTCTCCGTTATATTTGCCTATTCCACGAAGAAGAAATACAGAATGGAAGAGTTGCGCATCGCGGTGCGGCAAGGCTTCAACCCTGCCATTGTTCGACTTTTGTTGAGCGACAGTGAATGTCTCTCTTTCAAAGTCTTTAGTCCTTGGTGTACGCGGAAACTTCCCAGAGAGAGCAGAGCGTGTTCGCTGAAATTAATTCAATTTTGACAATTTGTTCACTGCCGAGTGGCGGCGTGCCCGTGCAGGGAAAGCACGCACACAGCAGGCCCACCGAGTGGATTGTAAGCAAGCAAACTTTGCTACGAAACAAACTCCTCTTCCTTTCCAACCTATCTATAGATATAGATATTCAAGCATCCGTCGCATCGCTCGCACGTATGGGGGTGGCGAGCGGAAGTAAATTTAATATTTATTTACACCTGTCTGGCCTGACTTGCAGCCCCTTGTCACGCTACTATTATTCTTAACGGGCCAGGAAGGTAGGTACGCAAGTAAGTAAGGAAGTGAGCAAGTTGTTTGCATGTTTCCTTGGATCGCACGTAACTCTCTTGTGATCAATGTAATTATCAAAAATACCCCATTTCGCCCCGCACCCCAGAAAAACTTTGCGTTAATTATTCATACAAAGAAATTTTACTTTGCGTATGCATAAGCCAAGCAAATAATAACTCGCCCGCAACTTCTTACTCTGTAACGAGGCAGCGCTGAGGCATATTTTTGGAAGTAGAGCTTCCATTAACTCCACTTAAATATTTAGATTTCGGCCGCAGGAAACAAGCCCAAGGCACAAGACAAGACGGGCGCATTTCTTACCGACTTTACTTCAACTTTTCCTTGGTTACTGTCTGTGGTAGTCCTTGCCTACAGCACCTCTTTCAGGCCTCTTTGTTTAGACATACATACTACCAAACCATTAACATTCCCATTCTAGTCTCTGGTTATTTATTATTTAGATAAACCTTCAATTGATTGATAAATGATACAAAAAAATACTAACTGAATGTATTTTTTATTCCACCCACTAACGAATGAATTGATTGTAATTCAATATCTAAACTGAAACTAAAACTGCAACGCGCATTCATTGTCGAATTGAAATGATGATTGGATATTGTACAGTGCAGTGAATGGAAACAAAGCAGCAGAGTCAAAGCCGCACCGGCAACGGTAGCAACAGCAGCCCAACTGGGGAGCTGGGGGGCAACGCAATCAAAATAACTCGTTAATGTTTATTTACATATTTGAACGGCTAATGGAAATGGTAACGCAAATAGTGCGCTAGCGAAACAGTTAAACACCCGTTGACGCAAAACCACCGTGCTGAACAGATATATTCCTGCGTACCTTGCGCTACGCTCTGCCAAAGTACACAAATATTCCGCAAAGATCACATATGTGTTCAGTGTTTGCAGGGCAAACGGAAGAGCCCATACGCCCTTGGGCCTGATTTTGAATTTCGAATAATGTTTTTTTCTTGTTGCAAAATGTGCGAAAATTTTCATTTGTAAAAATAGCCTACACCACCATCATATATAAACATAATTATACCGCCCTCGCGCGTTCTAATTAAATGTCGGCCGCCGAGAATCTCTCTCCCCACGGGGCAACAACCTACTCTACTACTTTCGGTTAACAAAACACTCAACGCAACTTCCTACGCTAATCCATGCGGCCCAAGGACAAGATGAAGTGAAAAGTGAGAGGTGGGGGAGGCAAGGGATGTGCAATAAAATAAGAATTATTTAATGGTCCGAATGGGAGGGATAAATAACAAAGCTAAAGGGGCCACAAGCACCGCGAATTGCGTATCATTTGCACGAAACGCAATATTTAGATATTTATGCCGAAACTACTGAGGCGGCCGTCGGTTGGAGCGGTTTAGTCGTTTGTTTATTTTCACCCGCAACAGTCACACTCTTGTGGGCAATGTAACTACAACTTGGGCAGCAATAGATCTTGCCCTGGTCGAGTATTATTAGTGAACCCATAAAGGTGCAACTCGAGGACCGTTTTGCGGGTCTGCGTTCTAGTCGTGGGCAGTAAAAACAATACTCACCGAGAGGTGAACTTGAAGGACTGAGGTATTTGAACGTCAGGTATTTAAGACTTGCATACTATAGCGTAAATTATTGGCCAACTGTGCTCGAGCTGCCGAAACGGTTCATTACCTAAATTACGGCGTCTCGCATTCCGCAATTACCGAATGTATTAATTAATATAATGGCTCAATACGTGCTTCAAACATGTGGGCGACACAACACAAAGGATCAGAGATGCAACAACGGTTATAGTCCTACTAGCCGTACGTGTTCTCGGGGGTTGGATTCCGCTGGTTGTTTAACAGCCGAACGGTTGTAATGAGACTAGCGGCGATTTTGTACGCCGTGCGCATTGATGTGCTTCATAAATACCCAATCGGAATGCTGTTTTATGTACCATCGGTTTCAATACTACAATAGCTCACATCGAGTACCCTCTGAATCCTCTGACTACCACTGATGAACTTGAGTCAAGTGTGAATGAAACGTTTAGAAATTACTTATCAAACAAATATCACTTATGTTGTTTCTGACTGACATTGTTGGGAA
Organism: Aleochara bilineata; assembly: GCA_003054995.1. Taxonomy (NCBI): domain Eukaryota; kingdom Metazoa; phylum Arthropoda; class Insecta; order Coleoptera; family Staphylinidae; genus Aleochara; species Aleochara bilineata. The sequence continues at coordinate 9,038 of NBZA01000556.1, forward strand.
TGACTGACAGAAGCAATTACACATCATTGGCACGGTCTAATTAATAATTTCATCTGTCAAAAAAGTGAAATGCATTCACGATACATTAGATGAAATGAAAAATGATTGATCTGATGAGGCCTGTTTGGAGCTACAATTATTTTTACACAATGTTTAATTAATTTGCAATTTGTGTACCGCCCATCAAGCGCAAAAAGAAAAAACAGCACAGCATCCAGCGGTATGTAATAAACAATTCGCAATTCGGCAGCAAAAATAAATCGAGCATGCGAAGCGAAACGAACAAGCATTGGCGTTTCATTTCCACACCCTGAGCGTTTGGCTGTGTCTGTGTTCGTGTCCTTTTGGCGTTTTTTGGCAGGAGATCGCCCCAATATGCGATGTTTGCGTTTGATATTCATTTATTTATTTTAGCTATAAATGTATTCACATATCTATGAAGAGTGTGCGTGGAAAACCGCGTAGTGAATATTTATTGTGCTATAATTCACCAAAATTTCGGACACTGCCATGTTAAATATTTTATATCTGGCGTTGCTTTCGGCAGCCGAATATGAGAATATAAAACGAGGATGAGCACGGGTGAGACAAAAAACCAGCAAATTTTAAAAACGTTTAAATTAAAATGTTCGTATCATTCATTTGTACATTTTAACCCCTTTGTATTATCCGCGCTTGAAGAATAATATACGTTTAGGCATGTACTCGGAAGAGAGGCTCATACGAAACTGAAAAAGAGAAGAATGATGCCCAAAAGCCAAAGCCAGCCTGCGAACAGTGGAAAAACATTGAAAATAAAACAAATAAAACTAATAACAGGACGAGAAACGCGTGCGTCTGTTTGCGATAGGCACGCATTGGCTTTGCAAAGAAGTCGAAGTGAACCAACCCTCCGGGGATTTAGATTCAATAAATTCAATAAATGTGTGAGCGTTCCGTGCGCTTTAGCCGGCGCAGCGCCCCCCGAGTAAGAGATTTTCGCGAGCGCCGGCTTTTGAAGCGAAAGAAATAATGGAAAACTAACGCTTCAGACTGCAGCCCAATCAGTCGTAAGGAACAAACGCCCGGCTCCGTCAGAACCACTCGTTCACTAGGCGTTTCTTTCAACGCTGTACCACTATGAGCAGCAGCAACTATACACATATTTTTTCCGAAAGGCGCTCACTCGGTAATAAAATCGTGAGTGATCGATTGCACGCCTCCCTCAATCATAACGCAGCCAAACGAATGAATCAACACGAATCATCAATTTGCCATAAAATTTCAATCCAACCTCTTACTCGCTCAACGCAAGCCTGAGTGCCACAGTGGCATATACAATACAGTAATAAATGGCTTGTTTGTTCCTTATCCGTCTTTCGGACTGACTTCAGTTGGATTCATCTTATAGGTAAATGCAATTTAATCAAAACTTCATATCATTTCTTTTGAAATGTCAGAATCTGGGCAAACATCTCGTAAACCTGAATTCGCGGATAACGGCCACATTAACACCAACGACCCGTCGACACCGCCGCCACTTTACGAGGCTATCGAGCACGCTAACAATAAGATGTTTTCACTTATTTTTCCCGAACGTAAAATTGTCTGCTTGGTTGTTTTGAGAAGTCATGTGAGGTTATACTGACAATGTTACTATTGGCAAGGTAGAAAACACTTGGGTTTATGGGTTTCTACGCAATTTTACCGCAAATATCCTAGTGGTCAAGTGCCTGACATAAAACTTATTATTACCTGATCTAATACGTCTTAGGGCCTAGGTATCTTCAAATATTAGGGAATAACACCACACACAACACATGTGAGACATGGTTATACTCACAGCTGACTGCGCGAGTATTTCTTTACATCGCACATCCGATATCAAACGTGGCGACGATATATTGTGTTGCCTACACTTGCATAGATATGTTTGAATAGAAATGGGATAATCCTTCGTGTTTGATATAAATTTAACGCAAAACTAGCACAAGGCCATACATTTTCGATGAGTAAGAATTAAAAACATAGATAGCCAAAGCGCATGTCCAGCAGTGCATTCGCATGTGGAGCCTGACTATAGAATGAGGTGCCAATTAATATGCAAATGCGCAATTAACATTTTATTTCCCAGTTTTATCAAGCCAATTACTTATCTAGGCGATTAGTATCGTTATAGCTCTTCGTCCGCAGCAAGCGCAGGTGCACGCTTTTACGACCTCGGCTCAGAACTGATAAGGAACGCATTGGACGCACATTGTTGCTATTTGTCTCCAACCCTGCGGGTGATAGGACAGGACAGGACCCTGTCGTCCGGTTTATAGCTTTTTACTACTTTCGCATGTGTAGTGCCCATTGGTCATAGAGCGTTCAAAGAAACACCGAAAATACGCGTCTCCCCTTGGAAATTTACATTTCATATGGTTGATGGTATAGTCCTGGTCTGGTTGTATCAGCCGGCAACATAACAAAGTAGACATTTGCGTTTTTATTTTCATTTTGCATTTTGCGCGTTTTTTGGCCGACAAGCACTCTCACTGTACGCTCGGATTAAATTATCGCCGGACCGTAACTGGTGGGCAGCAGCCCGAGGCGGCACATAGTAGCCACCCTGCCCGTGTAGACCGCTGAAATTAACAGTTTTACAGGCTACAGCTGAATAATCAAAGCAAAAATAGAAATATGCTGGTGGGCGCAGATTTAATCCTTCCAAGTGTGAGTGTGGATGATATGAAAATTAAACAAACAAGAGATATATATCCAATTAAAGTTCACGCCTCGTAATCGAAAATTAGGGATCGGATCGATATGATGAGATGCGCGAGACGGAAAGAATAATTCGATGGCATACAGAATTGAACGCAAGTGAAACTAATTGCAAAGTTTTCGGTAATACGACGCTTATATATGGATATTCCGGCAAAGAAATGGGCTCGGCGTGGAACTTTTTAATGAGTCTTTGATATAGTAATCGCATCGAGTATGGACCAACAGCGCCAGGCAGGGTAAGGTAAGGTAAAGTGAGCGGGAGAGAGAATTATGTACCTAGTTTGTGTATTGGCATTATGCACGCTTTCGCCTCGCGAGGGTTTATTAAGGATTTTAGCCTGTATTATATACGCTCCAACTTCAGTATTGTTCCCTCTTTTTTCCTTTACCATCAATTCGGATTCCAGTTTCGCAACGAGTTTTTAATAGGGTTTGGACTTTTTAATAAGTTGAATTATCCGAATTTATTTTTAACAAGCAACGGGCTAGTTAGTCGCTAGTTTTTCTAGTAACTAGCCGACCATTTCAAGTGCCCACATTCATAAATCAGCTTATTATGTGATATAAAATCATTAATCAAATACCCGTCTCAAGCGTTCATAATTTAAGAGACCCACTCCTCCGAATTCTCTGCGTATAGTTTAAAACTTTCGGTTGCTGTCAGCAGCCGAAGCAAGGTGGGTGGACCTCAACAAAATTTCCTTTTAATCCAACTTGCTCCTCCGCGTTGCCCACACGTCTTCTTGCTGCAAAGTTTTTGCGACAACATTTCAGTGTTTTTCAGGCGCGTGTTGTCGCCGCTCTCGCCCGGATAAAAAGGGTCCTGATCATGTCACTAATTAATTAAACCACAAGAAGTTTAAAATAAACGAAAAACTTTTCCTTGCTTCGCTGCTCTCTGGCAAAAGGGGTGGCCCAGTATGAACGAGAAAAGAAAGATGAAGTGTTTTTGCCATCCCAGTGAGTGGAGATGATGAGTGCGGTGCTTCTACTGCTTAAATGCTCAACCGTACGACGCCCGGAGACAAAAGAATGAATTACAAAACGACGTGACGAACAATATGGAGCTTGTTGGTGGTGGCAGCCGCACTGTCACATATTTCTCAGCATCCCCATCCGGAGAAATGAATAATGCTCGCGGTATTCTCGGCCGCAAACACGCTAATCGATCGCCCCGCACACGAAATTCATTATTCCTCAAGCTCGGAATATGTTGACACGCTGGGAGACAAGAAGCGCATGTTCTGGTACAAATACCATTACACGTTCCGCTTACTTGCTGTTCTGTATTGTAACAAATTACAGTAATTTTCAAAATATGTCAGTCATTTACCAAGCAGAGTACAAATGAAGCGAACGCGTCACGCGCAGCTGTAAATGCTCGCGACAGAAGTACCCTATCCTCGTCTCATTCTATCACCTAAACAATAAAATACCCACTCCTCCCAATAGAGAAAGAATTGAACTGAACCCCAAATATTGATACACTCGGCTCTTCAGCTAGTTATAATCCAATTTCGGAGGAATGAACTCCTCGGAACCCTTCCAATGTTCACTCACTCACTTCTGGGGTGGTCGTGAAAATCAATATAGTGTTGTGGGCTACACCATCACCTCACTGTCATAAAAACGTCACCGAAGTTCGGCCCGCACTAGTTTCAGCCTATATTTACACCCGGGTGCAAAAAGAGGGTCGCACAAATATACACAAACACAGAGAAGACACAGTCCAGAGTTCTAGTCCCTGTCCCAGTCAGTTAAAGTGAAGTTGACGATGACGACCCGACCGTCGAAATGAGTCGTGAGCGTGGGAAGAGCGCAGAAATCGAAGACGCAATAAATTATTTTCCGCTTCCACGGTGTCTTCGGTCAAATAACACGCTCAAACGGCTGCCTAGCTTGCTGCAGCAGCTTGCGCTACTATTCTCTTCGATATTCGCCCGTAGCGCCTGGGGTTTTGTATTATTTTCCACGATATCTCTTTTATTTCATTCGACTCCATGTATTCGGGTTCTCGTTCGCATTGGCAAGGGAGTTCATTTATTGAAGGCAATTGCGCTTGTAAAATTTACCAAACGCATCAAAACGTACGTTTATCATGCAACGACCACTAAAGGAGTTCTCTTTCAGCGGCCGCCAACAGCAGCACCAACAACAAGAGAAACCAAAAAACAGAGACTGCTGACCGTGCGGTAAATTCCAGTTCGACAGACTGACGACTGCTTGGTTGGCAATTTAAATGAAAAATTTTGACCTATAGCAATTCCTGATTAATTTCGGGAACACTTCCTTTGAGAAAGAGAACGTGTGTAGTAGCTCACTGAAATTCGCCGAAAGGCAGCTGATAATTAATTTTATTCATCATTTGGGCGCATGCCAATGTCTCTCAAAATGTCAGAAGTCCGCTCTAATAAAGCGGAAAAATTCCTTATAACGAATTGGCCCCTTTTGGCAATTAATCAGAATCTTAACACATTGGATAATCGCTCAAAATAAATTCAGAGAGTAGAAAGAAATTTTATTTCACAATTACGAAAGAAAATATCATATGAACAAAGCCCACTCCTCAAGAGGCTGCTCCAGCGCCCATTGCGCAGCGATGGCAAAGAAGCGAGATAAATTTGAAAAGTTATAACAAGATAGCAAGAGTCTGCCTCCCGAAAGCAGAATTGCAGTGAATGTAATCTTGGTCATTAGTTCGGTAAGTCAAAGGCGCGCGCGTTGCCTTTGTGAGAGTCTTGGGCGAAAACTTTTCGAAATAATAACATTTGCGCCCGATGAGTACCAGACACACTGCCTGCTTGCCATCCCGTGTGCAAAGTTCATTCGAGATCTCTAATTGCCGATTTAATTTTCTATTATTGCACTTATTCTGCCGGCAGAGCCACCAGTCGGTCTCCAAAGACACTAGATACGTTGAGTGTAATAATATGAATTTATTAGTCTTTTCACAAAGTTTCACCTTTGTCTCTGTCGTTTCTATTCTCTGCTCAATTGAGTAATATGTGCAGGCATAATAATTACGCGACATTCAACTAAACGACGTTGGAAAAGTGGAATGAAAAGCGGGAATTATTTATAATTTAATTTAATAGCTGCTGGCGGCCACCGCCGACTTTTTAATATCCATATATTTCTCTTAGCGCTTGCTGCTATGAGCGTCGCGGCGCGTCGTCCAAGCCCGGAGCGCAAATATAATGCAACACAATTCAGAAGCACTTTATTTCCTTCCCTTCATAGCTCATGTGGCAGGTAAATGTTGTGAGTAATGGTAGATCATTTCGGCAAGCGTTAGTTCAAACTGCATGAATCACTCCATTTGCCGTCGTCAGTGGCAGACGATCGATTGAAATAAAAGGACATCTCAGAATGAGTGAATGAATGAATAATAAAAGCGCACACAGTCTGACATTGCCATTAGACTCCGCGGAGGTGTAATATTAATGCGCAAGAAAATATGTCTCGCATCCAATCCTGACGCCACCTCAACCTACAGAGCTTTCCAACTTGAAATATCGACACGTCAGGCGCCCAAACAGCAATAATATGTTTGCGCAATATGCGCCACAATGATAGCAGTCAACCCCACCAACCATCCACTTCTGTCGGTAGTGCAATGGCGTTATCCTTGATTTTCCATCATTCAAAAATGGAAATCGACGTGGAATGTCATCTTTCTTTCAGGCGCGTGAAAGCCGAGTTGACAATAGACGCATATATCACATTTTTTTCTGCTTTTACCGCAGAAGAGAAAACGGCACGTGTAAAAAACATGTGTACATCATTTACTTAAGTACTTCTTGGATGATGATACTTGAAACACCGTTAGGCTTTTAGTCGCGTTCTTCCTGCGCTTTGGTCATTTCGCCGCGCGCACGTCGGCTTGATAAATGATGCAAGCAAATGAGATGTGGTGCTTTGCATTTACATGCCGTACAAAGAGTAAAAGCGCCGCATTATTCACCCTCGCGTCAAAGCAAACGAAAGATAGGTAAGTGAGTGCCCGAACGCAGGCTCAAGCGCATCCAGCCACTGTCAGGACATTTCTCAGAAGTGTGGACTTTCCCCGGGAGGTGTAATTATGTCCCTGAGCCTACCAAATAAATTACAACCGTTATTACAAATAATATCTCGGTATTAAAAATGCACTGAAATCTATTGGTTAATTGGCAGAGTCGTAAAAGGATTGCAAATGTGAATTATTAAATAATCGCATATGCCATTGGTGGTTCGTTTGAAGCACTGAAACTTTCTGTTATTGCGGTGGAATTGAATTAATGCAGAGCTGAAGTAAACTAAAGTACATCTCGGATAACGACTCTTGCGTCGAGGCGGCGACGCAGGGTCTCATCGAAATGATTTGTATGTCGTTACCACGACTCCGTCGATCCTTTACGATTCTATCAAATTAATTTACATTTATCTGCGCGGATATAATAAAAGTTAGTTCTCGAGACGCAAGAGTGATAACTCATTTCCGATAATGTGTGATTTCCTAGTGGGCTGTTTGTTAAATCGCCATAAGGAATTCGAATACACAAGAAAGGAATGCCGCCTTGGGATGAATGAATTATTAATACGACGGAGAAGCGTGTGTGCGCGCAGTGCATTCAGGAAGTTTCATACTTTCATGGCAGTTTGTCGAGTCATTCTGGAAGTACTCATTGCACATATCATATTGTAAATGCCAGGCGGTGGTTTTTATTCCTCGTGCGGAGCACAAAAGAGCACTACAATAATCTATTAATGGAACTATGCGCTTTCTTAGAAAAATATTTATACTTCGAGCTGCTGGAAGTGCAGGAAAATTTATTCGCTAACCACACAATTGAACACCCGACACTCTATGATTATCGCCCTGCTGTGCCGCGCCACGTCTAACTGGCAATAGACATTTTTGTTTTTATTGGCAAGCAGCCAGCAAATAATTTACATTTGCATTTATATTACGTGTATGCCCAACTGGTAAACGTTTAACGACTATTTTTAGGCATTTCTACGCGATTGCAAATTTAAACATTGATTACTTTTTTATACGGGAAGCTAAAAGCCTTCCGACGGTTTTTCCTGCTGCGGCAGAATCCGGATCAGTATACTTAGTCAGCAGTATGTTTTATGCGCGCGTTTCGGGTCCACCACAAGAGCCGTAATGACATTCCGGTAATAGCAGCATGTTTTAAGGATCTTATCCATTGACTAGTGTGCAGGGCTCAATGCTTCTTCCAGGACGCAAGTCAATAAAGTTTAAACGTTTGGATTTAAGTAAGGCTTCATGATCGACGACCACTTTATCGATTCAAGTCATTTGAACGACGCGCGTCACAACAACAAAATTTCATTACTGTTTGGTTCTCGTCGCATTCCATACCTATTCACGTCTAGCATACATTCGAGTATTCAATGGTTAGATGGATAGATAAATGAGAATATATTACAAATCATTACGGTTATCTGGACATAACCATCGCTAACTGCGCGACAATCTGTACGTTTATCTATCGTACAAATAGCATTATTATCGCATCGAACTTATCTCTCATATGTCTTCGGAGAACTCTATCGACCCATTGTTCGTTCCTTTCCGACGACGTTTTTTCTTTCAAAACTAATGAGCAATGGGTAATAATTTAACACAACACATAAAGTAAATTTAGAAACAGTAGCAATTGCAGAGAATTTATATCCCGCAGAAAAATAATTTATTATCCTTTTTAGAAGCAATTTACATGATTCATCGACTCGATTAAATGTTGCAATAGATTTCGCTGTAAATGCTTTGTTTCAATTTTTTGGCGAAAGACTGGAAAGCACATTTTAAAGAGCAAAACTGATTTATGCGCATTCTCGATATTACAGATCCGACCATGCAAACACAAAGCAACAAACAGAGCACGCTTTTATCCCAGATTCGTCGTCATATTTAAGCAAGATATTCTATGAAGGTCGACGCCGTGACAGAAGATGAAATGTCTCTTCGGCAAAGCAAGCATGCTTCACACGCCCGGAAACTTATCCCATCTGATAGCCAACAAATTTCAAGTAATTCGCGAACATGATAAAGAATTGTTCGAACATAAATCATTCTCGGTGTATCCTCGCCCGCACTCACATTTAAGAGCCATCGTTCATTTGCCGACGCTTCTTTTGCTGCTTCTTCTTCTTTCTTCTAGCGACGATGTCGGCTTCTTGTATTTCCGGCTCGTTCTTTTGCCAGGGTGGTTTCAGGGGGCCTTCAGTTCATTCATTTTGTTCGAAGCCCCCAGCTCGATTTTTTACCGGCTCAGAGACTAGTCTAACTGATCGTATAATGTAATTGTTTTTGGCTCTTCTCACAGCTCGACTGGGTTTCGGGTTGCAAGGCATTTTGCCGAAAATGCTGTTGCATGGAATCGAACACAAATTGAACACGAGGTGGGAAAGAAAGAAATGAGATTGAAACAAATGAGCAAATGCAAATGTAATTCGCGTAAATGTAAACGCGGCAGGGTATGCAACAAGCAGAAAACTGCAAGGAATTGAAGTAAAAACATTAGTCAAGAAGAAGAGTAACTCTTTTGAGAAATAAACTTGAAGTGAAAATATAAATATTTTATATAAATATAAGAGTAATATTCATGTTGTTTGGTTAGCTAGTGCATGGCATAGCAAAGCATGTCAGTTGTGTTTCTTTTTCTGCTGGCCCCCGTGCTGTGTATTTTATATTTCACATTTTAGATTCTACATTTTCGGTTCGTGCATTCTGTGTTTGCCTTCAAGGAGCAGCACCGTGCGCTCTACGTTTGCTAGCTATTCAAGATGTAAGATTATTTTACATGGCACTGCAGCCGCGACGCTATAATAAAAATGTGATTTCATTTCATTTCAAAGAGCGCGAACAAAGACAAATAAAAAGAGGCGGAATTTAAATTGGTCGCCACTGCCGCTACTGCTCCTGCCGCTGGCCGCAGGCGGTTGCGGCAAAACGACGCAAAAGAATGAGGCAGCCGCGTTTTATCCTAAATGAGGTTCTGATATCGGCACCATACAGAATGTTCATTTAATTAAACTTCCTTGTCACAGTCTTCAATTATTTGAATCAGAACAAGCCCATGACCAAAACCGCCGATGAATAATTAAAGGATAATTGTATTGTTCTGTACCCAAACTCGTCTATTACAGGACATGCAATCGATTGCCAGACTCGTATTTTTTGGGGGAGGACTCGTTTTTAGGCCTCACAAAAAACAAGAGAACGTAAAATAACCCCACGTTGATAATACCGAGACCAAATCCTGTCTCAGTACCGTAAATAAATGCAAAATGATTGTTTTTTGATTCAAATGGAAACGTTAAACAGCGCTGAGGTTTCGTAAGCACAAAAGAGAAAATCGGAAAAGCAGAAAAGTTTGGCTGCACCAACAACAATGCAACCTTGCGTCGCTAGCCGCTGCTAACTGCGAGCAACAAACACGACGTGCTCTTTGTTTACCTCAAATACTTTTTTCCTCCACTTTACTTTGCATTGCATTGCTGTGTTCCATTATTTGCAATACTATT
>NBZA01000556.1:22174-34144 GCA_003054995.1 Aleochara bilineata
CTTAGAGACGTAAACGAAATTCATTTAAACTTGTACGTAGAGTAAACTTCAAGTGCATATTGGGGATTGACGTCTACATTCATGCGGAAAGCGGAAATAAAAATAAATATACAACAACACGTATTCTCGGTCGAGACGAGGATGATGATGATGATTGCTCATGTTTACATTACGCTCGAGACGCGCATTCGAAGTCGAGCCAAGAAGACAAGACCAGACGAGACAAGGCACATTCGCAATGGGCAAAGTTAAAACTGGGTCATTGGTTTCTATAAAATTGGAGAACCAAGCGCGCTTCTCGGTGGAGTATGATTGATGGTTTCATATCCCGAAATAATGCTCATACATGTTTGCCACGTGCATAATATAAATTGCCAACTTTAGCGTACATCATATTTCTATGTTTAGGAACTTTTTGCGCAGAGTGACATTAAGTTAAAAAGCCCCATGTAATTTTCCGAAATTTACAACACATTTTTGACATGTCTTTCCCCCTAGAATTCCTCGGAAGAAAATCAATATCTTAACGCACACGTGTTATATTTTTTGATCCTGCACGACTATGAAGTGGAAAAACAGATTGCAAGAAGAGAAGAGTTAGACATGGGGGGCATGGGAAGGCTCGCACATGCATTAGACTGAAAATGGATGGCGAAAATTGGGTTAGTCCGACGTTTCGGGCTTCAGGCCTACGGTAACCCATCAGAGCTGCCGTGGTGGATGGATGTAAGAGTGCACCACCACTTCTTGCCTACATCAATCACTCGCCCTCCGTCGTATTATTGCCAAGAAAACTGTGGAAACAACGCTGGCCCATCCCTGAAGTCAGCCACACATACCCAACAAACAGAACAACGCGCCACCGCAAGTGCGCGATGCTCGATAGATCTAAGTGTCACCTTGACTGAACGGCAATGCATCACCTTGCCCAGTGGTCCAACACCAGCCAACGTGAAAATATCGTAGAAGTCACCTTAACTTCAGTGTTTTCACCTAAAACCACTCAATTTATTGCAGCGTTTTTCCAGCTTAGCAGATATGCTGGATGGAGAGAGTGTGCAAAGTACGGAACGTGGTACTGCCATCCACTAAATAACCTGCTTACGTGCGTGCCACGTGCATTAGGCTTCACTTTGCACTTTACACACATGCACCGCACCACATCTCAGGGGTGTGATGTGCTAACATATAAGACTAAGTACACGGCAGGCGGCGTTCAAGAATGCTGCTGGAAGAATACGACGAATACGAAGAAGAGAAAAGTCGAAAATATCGGCCAATTCGTTTTATGCAGCGTACGTGGTGGCCGTGCCATTGGCGTGCACCGTGTAGTTGAATAATAACCCTCTTAGTGACACGGCCCATCGTAAAACAGACCCCTAATAACAATAAATAGCCTAGTTTAACCTAAATACGAATATGTTAGCTCCTTGCTAAGGCGCCGCCGCTCCCGAAATAAGAACACGCTGCGCGTCCGAGAAGTGAACGTATAACTTTAACTTTGCAAGTCAGGACTTGAATCGACTGGAAATAAAATAACTTTATTCTTTTTACTCAAGCCAGGTACGTACCTAACATAATGGAATGAAGTGAAATTCAATCTATAGATTGGATAACGCTGACGATCATGCAAACATGGCCCATATGAAATATAATTGGTTTTCCGGAAGTCATATGAGAATCGGAAAAAAGTATTTAATGTATGCGCAAGCAGACGCCTCCTTCAATTCCGAGATTGAGATAAGGCAGGGTTCAGGTTTCTTGAAGCACACTTTTTTAACAATTTGCCTTAAGTTGCCGCCCTCCTCTCTCTCATCGGGATATTTGAATATGAAAAACGTATTATTTTATTTCGGTGTAGAGAATGAATAGAAATGAACGCAACTCGTGTGGAAGACGAAGGATGCACGTGACACTACATCCACCTTTGTGCGCCTGGCAGGCACGCTACGTGCACAGCGCACGCACATATTTCCTTCAGCCGTGGTGTGTCAGTTCTAGAGGCGCGTTCCATTTCCTGCTCACCGCTTAAAGTACTATTTCGCTACACTCTTTATTGCAGGTGTAAGGAAACGCCACAACTGGTTCCACTTACACCAAAATTTAACTGAAACTTCAGGGGATGTAGATTCTACAGAAGATAGATATCGTCGCGTAGCGCACACGCCTAACACATTCATATTAACTTATTTTATTAATGACTTGTGAGCAAGCGTTTATCGGATCACACGTGTACTTATGTTAGGTGCTCCTAAGAATTATTCTGCCACTCAATTTAACATTTGCCAACTTTCCAACACGTTACCAACAACTATTATCTTGCAACCAAAACAAATTCAATTAAAGGAAAAATTACTAGAGCTTAGGCTACGGTTTCAACTGGATAATCATGCCTATGTTTCAATTATTTCCAATAAATGTCTAAAAAGAAAATCAACGCTGCGAGCAACATGACCAGCTTTAAAACAAAAAGCTCTACACTAGTCTTATTTGCGGTTATGCACGCACGTATACCGATTGTATTGTATTCTGCGTGTATTGGCATAGATCTCAAACAGGGATAGGGATAAGAATAGAGTATGCGTCTCCATACAGGGGATAGAGATGGCAACGCTTAGCAATGCGACCGCGGCAGAGCCGAGGAATGAGGATAATGGGAAATAGGCCGTCAACCGAGAGTGACGCGTTGCATATTTCATTATTTTCCCTCCTGCCGCGTCTTCGAGCACACGCACGTGTAGCAGGGCAGGCGAGCATGGTTGCCCTCCCTGGCAGTCCACGTCCGCTTTAGAGGATGTTGCTCTCTGCTCTGTTCAGCCCTGTTCTACGCGGTTCTGATCTCGTCTATATCAAACAATTGGAACCTTTTTCAAAATACAAACCATACAGAGTGTGTCCCCGCACGAAAGTTTTGTGAATTTTCAGACCCTTGAAGATCAAATCATCAAACACTCGTTCACCGAAAAATCTGTCTGTTTTTGTAAACTTTGAAAGTTTTGACCAACTTCAAGCAAGGAAAAACCTGTCGGACCCTATAACGCATTACACTTTTTTTCAGTATCTTTCTTTTTCTTTTCGTTCAGATCCTCAGACAACCACTTCGATCTTCAGACAACCCCTCGTCATCGTCAGTTGTGCAGTTGTGGCCAAACAGTGAAAATTAAGAGAGAATAAAGTCCTGATCCGATCTTTCAAACTTTTCTCCGCAACAGCGCGTGCTCCATTAGTGTTTTATTAGGAGTACCGCCTATAGAAAATGTTATTGGGCTTAATTGAATTGTGTTACAAATCGAATTAAATTCGGGCGAACATTGGGATATTGTTGTTCATTCCTCCGCTACGAGAAACTCAGAAACGAACGAATACCAGACACCACTGACAAGGCACGAAAAGTTTCTCCAGAGAGAAGCGAGAAGGCACATAAACAATGGCAATGCGAAGGGCGGTAGGTAGTAAGTTTCTATCATTTGAAATCGGCGAATGGGAGAACAAACAAGTAATTAATTCCGGCGACCGACCTGGATCCCAAAGGTAAAACACACAAATTTTAAACGCGCAACGCTTGCACCTCACCTTCCGGGAATAGAGCGGAATGGAATAGAACAGCAACTGTGTTGGCACGCTCGCAAGCAAACTTTCTTCAATGAGGTGCACACCTTGCTAACCATTCATTGCACGAAACGGAATCACGTAAACATAATAATTTAATTTATTGCCTGACTTCTAGACTGTCACAAATTGCCATAACTCGTCGAAGAAAATTCTCAAGAAAATGTAAAATAGCCAATGTAAAATTCAAGCAAATATTAACCTTTTTCAGAAAAATTCCAGCAAATATTAGAGTTTTTTTTATGTCAGAAATTAACAGCCCGGAAATTAACACTTAATGACGTCAAATTGAATACTAAAACATGCCGACGTTCAACGCACGAGGGTTAAAGTCATCACTGCACTCGAGCCCATCAACATTAGCGATCATAATTGATATGAAAAGTTAAGTTGGGCGCACACCACTCCATGCCAAAGCCGAGATGCATAAATGTCGTTAGCGTTAAACATCCATGCACATCGCACATGGGGGAACTCGAGCTCAAACTCTGGGTAAATTTCATTCCAAAACAATTTCCTCCACTGACGGACCAGAGTGTAAACACATTGCATCAGCGTGCAAAAATATGCATGCAATTTTTAATTACATGCCCAACGCGCGCGCGTCTTTAATTGAAATTCTCTGTGACGTACGACGCGCTGCTAATAAATACGCGCGGCTGCGGTTGTGGAAGCTATTAGCTTTCTGACGCGGGGCGTATTGGAAAATTGCGGAATACATTCACGTCCCGTTCTGCCAGCGCTGCCACCGATGCTTTGTGCTGGTCCATGTATGTATGTAAAAGCCGGTAGTTTAAAAATGGATTAGGAGGCGCAAGGCAGGCACACCGCTCCCCAGAATGAATGAGGAGACTCCTAGTACGGCTCTGAGGGACACCCAGCCGCAGAATTACAAAGCCATACTCGTAATTTGAACGTGACTGCAAAAAGATGTACATTCCGGCGGGAGGATTACGCGATTAACGAATACATTTGGCTCGTCCTGAATTCTTTCCAAGCAAAGAGGGCGAGTTTAAATGATTTGAATTTAAAAATCGACTGCGTTAACAACGTTAACGTTGAAAATCTAAGTTTATGATTGCATCTGTTTCTTCCCTTCGAATAGCGATGTGAATTTTGTGCGCGTATTGGTTCGTAATAAAAACGAAAATAGCGTCATCGTTTCGCGCACGCATTTATACAGCTCAGCTGAGCAGACAGAATCGAGAACGAACGATGGAATTGATAGGGAAACGAAGCAAGCTGCTCTGTTGGCACGTTGTTTCTTCTCGGAATAACCATTACGCAGCCCAAGCAGTCAGCGCAAGCGCAAGTAATGTAGCTGAATGTTCAGTCTCGATGCACGTCGATAAAACTAGATTTATGATAGGAGAAAATAATCTACCTCCACTGAACGTTCACACATTAAATACACAGCCTTAAGAAGAAGAAAATTTTCTTTTGTTATCCGCTTCGTTTCAATCTGCGTGTTCAGGGAAAAGAAAAGAGCAAAAAAACTAGTTTAAAACTTTGATAACACGCGCTGATGTACGAGTATGAAGTTTCGGGACGCAATCTCCAATGATGAAGACGGGACAAGACGCGGCGAAAGGAAAAAGTTGCTCCTTTTGCAAACTTACTTTTAGGGATTTCTCAAAGAAAACTATATTAAAGCAGCCTCCTAACTCACTCGCAATGTCGTTGCATGTACTTTACGCTCGCGACTCGCCGTGTCTACAAACGACGAACATGAGCTGCGGTAGAAGTACAAAGGACCCTGAACAACTTCGCGCACTATATTAAGGTGCCAAACTTACAATGAGGTTGAAAATTCACATTTCACACACAAGTCACACGCAACGTGCTCTGAAGTTTAGAAGTTTGATCAAATTCAGCACCGAAGCGAAAAGAAACGAGGAGGGTGGTACATGCTGCTCTATCAATAATCATATTTAACAAGATTTTTTTCATGGCAAGATGGGCAATATAAGAATTTAATGAAATTTCTCAGATGGCACAAGCAGATATGGGTTACGTGTATGTATGGGGCACCTCACTTGAATCAATAAACTTGATTCTATTTTTGAAAGCGCAAACAGTTTCCGATCGACATCGTCTGCTGGTCGGACGGTAGCTGGTGGCGGCGGCCAGATGCGTGTGTGCATTCGCTCATATTTCCCAACTTACACTCGTGCAGAAATCATCAGCATCGTTTTATTTCCCGATACAAGGCACAAAGCCAGAGAGCACTGCATACAAACCCATCATACTCTACTCTACTACGAACGCTGTTACTTTACTGCAGCAACAAGCACCAACCACATTCAGTCTCATATTGCTGTATTGCAGCATCAGATCAGTGAAGTTATTCTGGAATGTATGCCGCCCACCACTATGAAATAATAATAAATATAGGCAGATGCCGATAGACGCGTAACAGATTTAAATGGCCAAGCAAATACTGCTTGATGAAAAAGCTCTCTTGAATGCATGGCTTGGCTTTTATCGCACAACAGCATCTGCAGCAGCAGCAAGGTATAGAGGTAAGTGTGGCAGTCTCAATAAATACGCCTGTGCTTTGATCTCCTCAATTTCTCACTGCTGTTATTCGGATCAATTCCGCGAGAGAGAATTTTTGCGCAATTCCAACAGACAATTTCACTTTAATGCTCTGCCGAGTGCCAAATTATCTCTAATTGAAACCGAAGGCCAAAACGCGTAAGCAAACTCGGCTAATAAAACTTTAACTTAAGTAAATTTAACATAAGTCAAGTCAAGTTTAGATAAGACACATGTGCTATGCAAAGAAAACCAAATCAACGCAAACTGTTATACACTATTTAAGTTTCATATAAATACAGGAAGTCCGCAGAAGCCCACAGGGATAATTAAATATATTCCATAGATAGCTTAGTCTAATGTGGTATGCAGATTGCAGAAGTGGACATAAAAAGAACGCGATAGAAAGAAGACGTGTGGTGTTTTATAATTTCATCTATTTTTAATAGTCAACACGTGTTGCTCCTCAACTCTACTTCACAACACATCGCTGAGGGAACTACGAATATTATAATATAACACCCCCGAGGGCTGCAAAAAATGAGATCTAAACTTTTAGAAAAAAATACAATATTTATGTACAAGCGGAAATTAATTGCAGGAAACCCTGGTGGTACAGAATGAATATGGTGCTTGTAATAATGGCCATCTGTCGTATTTTCGCGATACGAGTACAATATAATCAGAATTTATTCTCACAGCTCGAGTCGCTTGCTACTTTCGGTCGTAAATAAGATTACAAGCTACGAAAAGGGTTGCTTCTTTGTTAGCATGAGACGATTTTTGGCAAATGAAATGATATTGTGTCTTAGTAAGAATATTGTAAGCTGCTAACCAGTAGGGAATCATAATACGGAAAAAGTTCCGGATACACCACAACGTCGTAATCCATCTCGACGCTTGGCAGTCGGCTGTCTTCTTGTGTGAATAATATTTCTGAAGACACTGCACCCACCACGACGGAGAAGTATTGAAAAAAATAAACAAATTCACTTAGAGGCTGTCGGGTGTCACGATAAAAAATGATAACAGTGTGTTGAAGGCGCGAAACGAGGTGTTTGACAAGACAACAGGCTGAACAGGCCGAGGACTGGTTGCAAATGTCTGAGCAAGCACAAAGCCTCCCGGGTAAAAACTCAATTTGTATTCGCTGTTCCGGTTCACTACATGCGCGCGGAAAACCTAAGCGGAGCGAGTGGTACGTGAAACTGAAACTAAGACTGAAACGCACAAGATTATAAAGAGAGTAGCGCTTGTACAGCTTGGTTGGTTGCTTGCTTGTAAGGAGCGGAACATGTACTGCACATACACGACTCGCGCGGATATGGAGAAGCATTTTCCTCCAGCGTCGTCTATAACTAAGCTCACAATCAATGTTTGTTTATTCTTTCCTCCATCATGCTAACGTGCGGCAAAGTAAAACAGACTTTTCATAATGTATGTACGTAGACTCATATGTTCAGTTTACATTTTACATCCAACTGGAATTTTATACATAAATATCATTGATTGATTGTATCTTTACGACTTTGCGTCCAACTTTTAGGTCTTACTGGAACAATTGACAAGTCTTAAAACTAAGGAGCAAGATCAGTAAAATAAGCATACATTTCATATAAGTATTAGTCACAGTTATTTTTAAATTCATTCCAAGGAGCTAAAAATAGAACTCGAATATCCACGAAAATATTAGTTCTATTCACTAATAAGCGCAAGATCGATAATGAAGTGTAAGACTGACTGACCAGTGGAGTGGAGTACGAACCCAAGAGAGTTGGTGCTTGGTGACTAATGAGTTTCCAAGTTATTAGTCCTCCACGAAATTATCCTCCTGAGTTCTTTGTTTAACTCACTGGTGATGATGTATTTGCCCTTCTTTACAAACAAACCAAATAAATACGCAATTGTTTATATCTTACTTAACACAGCGCGACATGGAACGCATTAACAACAGTAATTTCAGTTAAGCAAGCGCAGGAGTGGGATTTACCTTCCAAATTCTCTACAAATCCAGCACAAAGCCCTACAACAAAACTGGGAGCACAGCAAGAAATACATACGCCGACAGCGTGGCATAGGTAATGGTAATGCTCGACTATTACTTTCAAATTATCGACCTTTTCTCCTGTAGGCACCGGAGAAAGTCTTATGTAATGTTGCGTATTATATCCCAATGCGTATTTAATTGCAATACTTCTCTACGCTATTATAATATGTATGTAGAAAACATGTTTACTTCTTACTCGTCTGAAAAGTTTATCGTCTGAATTTCATTTAATTCAATTCCTAAGTAGACATGAAAACTGTGCCAAACAAAACAATTATAATTTAATTAAAATAGTTGCTGACTGATAATGAATTCAATTCCCAGGGTGGTTGTCTTCGGCATGCCTGCGCTTGTGCAGTAATAACAACGGCACTGCAACGTAATAATGGTTATAATAATACGAGAGGAAAATAGAAAGCAAAAATATTGTCCCCTAAGGGTAGCGGAATGAAAACGTAATAAGCTAATGGAGAATATGAAAATTTTCGTGGGTAATTACAAATGTAGCTCGGTCGGTTCGGTTGTAAAGTTTGCCTCGCGTAGCGTTGCACAGCGATGCAGTGGAATGCATTTGCATAGCGACGCAAACGTTGAAGAAAACCTGAAAACGCTGACTGGACTGTGTGTTCGTTACTTGTTCTTGTTCGAGCAATTTGCTTAAAACACGCATAAAAGCGCATTCGCCGTCCGACCGACCAACGTCATGATGCATTTAGATGTCTACTTTGTATCAGCAACAACGAACGCTTTACTTGGCCCCTGCTTAAATTTTCGCTAAACTGAAACTAAATGCTGACAAAGCTGTTGCCTCATCTCTTTCAGCTGGAGAGATAGATGGACAACCTAATTAGAATTTTTCTAAATGCGCAATCTTGGCAAGCACCATGAAATGCGGACGAATATTTGTATTTTCTTTCGGGAACTCGTGCAAGCAAGGATATATCAGGGAAAATGTCTTTCAATATCCAGCCACTCAAGTCCAGTCATAGTATACTCTTTCTGTCTAGAAACAGAACACTCCACACTTTAACATAATGAGCGCTGCGTGTATGACATATACATGCAAATCACGTACCAGAAGACTTGTTCACGTTGCACTATATTATGCCCTCCGATCTAAACGGAACTCGTGTGTAACTCCCAGCGTGTAACTTGTGCAAGGAAAGACTCAATCTACCTACAACGTGTTGGATAAAGAACAGGATTACAGTTGGAAGATTCTTATTGCAAATCTACCTTCTATCCCTTTCGTTCGTACTTCGCAAAGTGGATGAAAAAAGAAATCGATCGATCGAACATGAACCGAGAGAAAGAAAGAAAACTGGCCAGAAGATCGAGGCTAGCCTTTAACCGTCTTAACAAGCAAATTAAAATAAGGCAACAAGCGGAAAAGCCGCAAGCTTTAGCCCCAGCCCTAGCGTGTTAAAAATAGAACGAGTAAACGAATAAGGGCCCATCATCGGGTACTTACCCCTGGCAATGTGTGTTTCTCATGCAGAGCGTTCTGGGCGTTGAGGGCGCTCTCCGGGCTGAAGTACGTCAGGAATGCGCAACCTGTAATCACAACAACAACTCCTTAGTGAACGTGTACCACAAACTACCTAAATGAATAAAAGTGGGCTAAATATATGCAGAAATTAATTAGACAAACCCTGAGTAACCTAGGTCAAGGTGAACCCCATTGCTTTCGCCCAGATGGCAAAGCATACAAGAGAATTCAGGTACAAATATGAGCTTGTGCTTAGAAATTACATTTGCAAACAGCATTCCCGTAAATAAACAAACCAACACTCAACACTCCAGGCTGCACTCTCCACTGTCTGGGTACATATTTAGCGTTGGTATTACGTGGATGCACTTCCAGCACAAACGTGCTTCAATTGCGTTGCAACAGCACTGACAGGTGTGCGTTGGATAAAGATGATGAGCAGTTGACGATTGTAATTTAGCAAATGATGCTACATAATGCCTTAATGCATCAAACTAATATGTGCTCTAATTAGTACCGCAAGTCATTCACCTGTGTTTGCACCTACTGTAATTAACGCACATTAACTTGACAGATTCTTACAACTTAATTGTATTCTCCTCAAGAAAATATTATATTTAATAAATTTGTTGAACTCCTAACAATGGGCCAAATGTTGATTGATTGATTGATGATGATATAATAGCATGAGCATCAGGGTGATACGCAATTACATGCTTAAACCTCCTGGCGGAATTTAAAGACACCCTATATGTAGATGAAATATGTATGACAATGCAATGATAGCTGGCTGGTGCACGCTAACCGTTCGGGAATAGGATGTATAGAAGAAAACCCAGTGTACACGACGACACAAAAACCATTCACAATAAGATGGCCTTCCCTTTATGATACCCTATGATAAATGGTCGTATCAATTTAAAATATTCTCCTAAACCACCACATCGCCCTTGTGAGTGTGAATGTGGATGTGGGATGGATAGCAAGTTATGATACTCTGCCATCAAAACCATTGGGTTGCGTTGGCATCGTGCTCGAATTTTATGTTGTACCACCATTCACACACCAACAATGCCAGACCGGATACATTCGTTACGATAATCCTATTTATACAATTTTATTAGAATTTATTTTCGCATTGCATCAATAAAGGACTAACCATTCTTGCAATTTCTAACAATGTTTTCCTTTTTTCTTGTAAGCATTACATTACGCATTCACGGAGATGACATACTTTAGTGATATAAACGTCTGGCTAGTAAAACTCCAAGGGTGGAGTAAAATTTGTCAAATACCCTTCCTTTGGCAGGATAATGGCCAACAATACCTTGCTCTGGGCTTTTACAGCCGTTACGTGGACACGTTGCCGTAAATATGGCGTCCATTTCCGGATAGTTTACAGCTTTACAAGCCAAGAATCAATCATTCACTTAGAATCACAATAAGCTTAAAATATTCTTTTTACATGCTTTTTCTTTCATCACCAAGCTAGCGCAACGCGTTTCAGGTCGTTTTTAGTCGTTAGTTAAACCAACGTACATTACCCAGTTTATACACTTGAGTGTAGGCTTTTGTGTTGCAATAGCGCGAGAATGAGCGTGAGTTCAGTTCGAGTTGTTGTTTCGTGACTGCATTGTTCTATAACTGACACACTAACGCTCGCCCACAGGATGCGTGAGTGACTGGCTCAGTACGTACACAAAGACGACAAAGCCCAAAGAGATACGGAGGGTTATAACCACCCTAACGATAAAAAGCGGCCTCTATCTATGTATCTATCTATCTATCCATCCATCCATTCATTTACCGCTGGCGGGCACGCAACGCGGCACAAAAATGCGCAAATATTAATAGGAATTATTGCCCCTTTTAAAAATGACCCACACCCACAATTCGGCTAAATAGGGAGCAGCGAGCCGTCGCGTCTCGTTCCTTCCAAACGAGTGCAATTTACATATTGCTACAGCAGCAGCAGTCGCAGTCACAGTCGCAAAAACGCGCGCACAATTGCCGCGTCTTTGTTTTCCTTCCCATTCCTGTTCCCGTTCTCATTCCCATGCATCTGCTATTATGATGGGAATGCTTCTATTCGGCGTTCAGTCCTGCAGTTGCGTTTGTGCTATCTACATCTCTGCACTATACCCACCCCGGGCGGTGTAGGTGAGCTGAGTGGTTTCACGTTGTTTTTGAATTGAACGTTCTGGAGGAGTTCCGCGCTGTGCTATTGTATGTTAGAATAGGATAATACAGTCACGAACGCCAATTTCTTTAATTCGATGTAGCAGCT
>NBZA01000556.1:64542-93278 GCA_003054995.1 Aleochara bilineata
GCAGGTAGCCCTCCAGTTTAATTAATTCAACAATTCAGCTGACGCACCAGCTCCACTTCTTCTGCTGGTAAATTTCTGGACCTCGCCAGTTCGCCTAACATCCTGTATCATCGGTCTTTGTAATCGATTGCATTCAGATAAGTGAATAATCAAAAATGTCATAATGCTTGCACGTTGCAACAAAGCAGTACACGTGTGTGCGCGAAATTTAATTACTCAAAATGAAATTCAATTTTCAATTACAATATTCAGCCAGGGCACGAATTACGGCTGTATTTGGGGGGCGGGCGTTCACGCAAATGAACATCCAAGTTTATCCTTTATTTCGCTTGCTGGTTTTTCGATTATAAGCGCGAGTGTTTGGAATTGGCTACTAAACAATATTAATTAAAATATTTTTATTTATACTTTTTCATTTCAATTCCATAACTGCAAACAAAAGCATTAGAAACTAGCCTTAATGCATTTTATTCAAGGGAATTGATTATTTAAATTGCTTGTGCAATAAACCCTCCCTCCGCGTGAATGATTTGCTACCAATAATTAATGACTTTCCACGGATGAAAAATGAGCGCGCCGAAGGGTCAACCGGCGGTGGCTTGCTTGCCGCCCCCAAAGAACAAGGCAAGTCACAGACAATCATGTTAAATAGTTCTATGACGTGACGAAACTAATTTACAACAAACGGACAAAAACAAGAAGCTTGTGCATTGCTTAAGCAAATTAAATAACATTTGCTTTTTAAAGAAAATGAATTTAAAATCCTACCGAATGTGTAAATCTTGATTCATTCATTCATTCTTGTCTGCACTCAAGAGCAAGTCCACCTGAGAGGATTTCAAGTCGGACAAGGATTTTTTACACGCTCGAATAAACCTCTTAGAGGATGAAAAGGGGATGAGTCTAAGGCGGCCGCACTTATACGCGTCGATGTCTTGACAATGTCGCCGAGACCTTTGCGCTCCTCTCGTTCGTTTTCTGCACTTCGGGAGCAATCCCTTCCGCCTTTATTCTTTTTTCTATTATTCGTGCTTTTCTGTTATTTGGCGTGACCTTTAAACCTCTAGGCGCATTCGTATGCATGGTGCGCCAGCAAATTCCAGATTTGCGCTCATCGCATACAATATTCTGTATTCAGCGCGTCCCCCAATGGCCCGAGGACACGGTTATTGATGGCCAAACATGGCATTTTTCAACTCGGCCAGGATCACCATTCGGAGTCCTCATTAAAGCAATCAAAGCCAAGCTCAGTTCTGATTTCGTCGTTTCGGTATTTTCCTTTCCAGGAACGTATCGCATCATCGACTGCAATCGGTTCGTTGGAATGCAACGCACGCGAGTGTTTTTACGATTGAAATATAAATTTAGTGGCTAATCCAAACAGCCGGCTGGCCGGAGGCGGCTAACTTACTTTCGGGAGATAGATGGCCAGAGTGTGGAGGCGAATCATTGATGACGCATCGCCTTACAGAAGCAGGCAAAGAAACACGAAGAAAAACAACAAATATAATCCCTGCGCTTGCCTGCACAGCGCAACGGAGCAAAAAGGGCCACAAGAAAGGAAGAAAAATTAAAGCAACTTGGACGACTATTAGATAGTACATCTATCACAATCCGCGAAACGTAACCTTCGACATTCAAGGACGAGGTTTTCCGAGAGTTTTCGAGGTTTTTCAATGTTTTCCTCTACGCCGGCGTTATTTTTTATCACGGATATATTTCATCTCGATAGGCCATCGATATGCTTATAAGGCGTGCTAGCAGGGTGGAAATGGCATGGTGGATCCGGGGGTGGCTCTCGTTGTCTACTGCCATTTCGCGGACGTGCAGCAAGGAGATGGAAAAAATGCTTAAGCTACTTAGTTATCTACTCGAGCAGGAGGAAGGAAGTAGAACTTGAATTTGAAAGCGTCAGTGATGTGGAAACTGCTGGCGATTGCACTTCCATCCCTTAACTTCTCATCCTCTAGCATAAAGAGCGATACAATTCAGTCGAAGGCAGTCAACTGCAGGATATGATATGTAAATGTACAAGTGAACAAAGCTAGAGGCAAGCGCAAACAGCCAAACATTCTTGGTATAATATTTTTTTTATATCTGGACGTTATCCTGATATGTTTATTCGACAGTTAAAAGGCGATAGCCACTCTGTTTCCATGTTATTATTTCAACGTTTCTATCTATTTTCTACTTTAATTAATAATTCACAAATAATATTGTTTTACAGAATGCATTTATCATAAATAAATGTTTAGATTAATGAAAATTTAAAACGCTGAAACGTATTCCAATGTAAAGTGCATTTCCCATTCTCAACCAACAGAAAAACAAAACAGGAGTAACGAGTGAACGTACGCAAAGAAACAAAGAGTCAAATGGACATGTTGAACGCACTTGTACACTGCAAACACAGTACACAATTATTTTGTCATTAAGCAATGGCATCAGTTTACATTTTTCCTGCAAATGCAAGGCAATGCACTATAGAGTCCCATGAATCAATACAATTTTCAAATTATTTGTACGAAATAAAGTCTTAATCAGTGACTGACCGTAACGATTATGACGTTGATAATCTCATCAATCGGGGCGAATAGAAAAAGCTCATAAAAGTGGGACATCATCGCGAATTTATGTCGATAGAGAAACCTTGATGCCGTTTATGTTTCCCCAATGGCAAAATGAAAAAAGTTTCTGGCGAGAGACAAAAAATACCATAAATATTCAGCGGGCGCGGCATAAACAGACAAACAGGACAAAGGAGAAAAACATTTGCAAAAGTTTGTGTTTGTGTTTCATGTGAAGAAAATTAAGTGCGAATGTAGATATTAACCCGAGCCAAGGACGAAAAAACGTCGCCGATGCAAATTTTCCATTTGGGCGTCATTTGCAGAGCGCAGAAACAAGCAGCGCTGCTGCAGAAGTGAAGAGATGACATGCTTGTGTTGAACAGCAAAAAAAGCCGCGCTCGTAATTCATCCGGTCGTAAATTTATTTCGTACAAGTTTTCCATTCCCTGCCAGCCCTGCCGCCCCCGAGCACACATAATATTTCCGCCTGGCCCGCCGCGGGCAGATCTATTTGATACAATTTCTCAGCCATCTTCATCTGCAATTTCGCCCAGGCTGTTGCGCGTTCATCATCAGCTTATGCACTCGCTATCACCACCGCCGACGACGGCTACGAGAACGTCTAAACTTATTATTTATTCCACATGATATTTTCATTCCACAACCAACGTACTTGCAGTCGCTCTTAAAATACACGTAAAAACGTCGAATATTTAGGTCGGCATTAATCGTCGGCATACCTCATAAAACCATTGCATCTAGCTTTTACTACCCATTGAATCAGTTAGCAATCATTTAACATAAACATTTCCATTCCAGAGTTTTCTGCAAGTTATGCAGCTTTTTTATGTTAAGCAACTTGAGTCTTAAAGAAACACGAGTAAACAATTTAAAAGTTTAAACCGCCCTCGCTAATTAACGAACGCTGAATGTATAGCAGTATAGTGCAATTTATTGTGTTTTTAGATTTTATAGCCGCCATTATTCATTCGGAAATGAATGTTTGCTTGCTGATTTTACGAGCGCATTTTTTACCCGTACCTACCTACTCGTAGACGGCCCTAACTTTCTATAACTAAATGCGTGGTACAACAGGATATTCTACAAAGTGTGAAAAACTCGTGTAAAGTTGCGCAAATTTTTCCCGTGAGAGGACGGACGTGTTCCAGCACCCTATAGACGCCAGAGTGGGCAAGGAGAAAACGTCATCTATGGGCAGAAATTTACGACACGTAATTACTTATGCCTGGCGCTTCTCATTAAAGTCAAAAGTGATTCATCTAAGTGGTTGGCCCACTAGCTCGTGAATTTTTAAGGGGCTATTTCGCCGCCAACCGGCAGAGTGGCGACACATCACATCCCAGCTAGATTGAAATTATTTATTCAACTCTGAGCTTATATGAACTTTTACACTCCTTCTTCATTTTCTTCTTCAGCTTCGAGCAGGGATGGCCAACTCGCGGCCCTCCACAGGTCTCTTTGCGACGCGACACGCCATGGCCACCCTGAAGATCAAACACGAAAAAACTATACGAGGGATAAGAGGATAACTTGTAATTGCATTTCAGTTCAGTTGATTAAAAATGCAGGACGAAGGAAAGAAGCGCGTGCGGCTGTTTTCTTTGATGGATCCATGAATTATTCGGCCGCCGCGCCGACTGCGTCGCCCGCGTTTATGGGGCAAATATTTTGAATCATTGATGCGCTGCGTGCACGCGATGCCCTCGTGATTAATTAAATGCGATGCGATGCGAAGCGAAATGCGTTATCTAACGAACTAAAAATTCGTCGGCGCGGTTTCGCGACTGACTCGAGCAATTAGGCCGGTCGCTGATTGGCAGCGCGCGAATATAATTAAAACTGCATTCGTGCGTAAGAATTTAATTGGAAATTGTTTTCCAATAAGTTATTTAACATTAATTAATGTAATTATTATTCGTGCATAGCATTACCAGAGAGCCAGAGAAACCAAACAAAAATTAAAAGTTTAATTAAGCACGCGTGTTCGTTTACAACAACGCCGAACGCATCTGATTGAATTAATAATGAATGTAATTAGTTATTCCATTAAGTTAATCAATATGTAAGCGGGCGAATTGTTATTAAATATTTAGCTGGCTTGCAATGCAGTCGAACTCATTAGAGAAGTTTACTTCTTCCAAGGAGTTGAGTTGTTTCTTCAACGGCATGCAGTCATTAAGTGCACTCGTAAAAATGCATATTTCAAATATTACCTTACTAATTAAAATTTTATAATTAAGTTACTCAATTAGGCTTTTCTTTTTATTCGCATTTGCATGCTAATGAAGAAAAACATTGATTAATAAATAAATATTCATCCTCATCTGCTTCCACGGTGATTTTTTTACTTGCTTCTTGAGGGCGGTTTTCTGCCGCTGCCGCGGTTATGAAGCGATTATTTGATATCATTTCGTGCTTCAACTTGCTTCTGCTTTTTGTTACTTTTGCTTATTTTTTACGCTGCCTTATCTCGGCGTTGCAGCCGCCCCCAGCACTGCGTTAAATATAACCTACATTTCCTTCGTGGACTTAATCAGCCAGCCCCTCAGGGCCCAACTCGAAAAAATATTCCTAAGGAAGTGCACTCACTGTTTCTGCGTAAATCAATGAATAAACCTACATATTCCGCAGCTGTTCCCGTACCACATGCCGGTTTTATTTCCCCGAAAATTGCAAACAATGGCATAACACAGGCTGGCGGCTTGTGTTTGCGCCATAAAGCCGCCAGCGGCACCTCATGATGTCCAGCACTTTGTTGACGCGATGAAAATATTCACTTGATGCGCGCATGCACAAACAATGCGGAATTTAGTGGTTTTTCCAAATGAAATTTACTGGTTTGTCTCTCATCGCATCAACCATTGTCGTTGTCTCTGTGTCTGGTTCTGCCGTTGCTGCTGCCGTTGCCGCCTCCACACCCACCATGCATAACGAGTGTAACGAATTACACGCCACATACGAGCAGAAATAAAGTTTTATTATTTAACAACTCGCCTTCGAAACGACCACGAGCAGACCACAAACGTGTTGCGGTTTTCTTTCATTCATTCATTCATTTCTTTTTGCCCTGCTTTGACTACTCTCGCTGTTTTATTTGTTTGCTGAGGAAAATTACTTACGTGGATGAAATGGGAACGAACTAGTGGGTGAGTGAAGAGTAAACTTGGAACATTGTACCAAGTGTATAAACATTCGGCGGCACGTATTAGGACGTCAGCGATAAAACTCATTAGTGTTATCGTCATCACGCAACATAAATAATTCGGATGGATTTATTCAGCGACGTTGGCCGTGTTCGCGTTCACATTGCAATGTCATTCAGTTCAGCGCATTCGGCGTAATCAGGAATGGAGTTTTGCTCGCTGAGTGCATTGCAGCAGCATCTAACTTCAACTTCGAGTATTACAATGTTACTCACTCACAACTAGCATTGCATTGCATTTGCTGAGTTTCTATATAGAAACTTTTTATTTGAGAGGAAAATTCTCCTATGTATGTACGAGTATTCATAATCCCCGGGAACATTTTGATAAAACCATGATGCGGTTTGCACGCAAGTGCAAGTAATGAGTGGCTTTTAATAAAACGCAGTTCGATAATTTCAATGTTCCGTCAATGGTTTAATACCCTTCAATTTAATTAATTTAACAGCGCAGCCAGTGTAAACTGAAGGGAAACTAATGAAAAATAAAAAAGTGCCGGCGCAAAGCGGAAAAAGCGAGGCCGGAGCAGCGAAAAATTGCAATACGATCACAAGCCAGGCCATGGGAAGGCAAGGCAAGGCAACGCAACCGCATACATTTACACACCATTAACATACGATTGCGCGGAGCCCTAACGTGAGGAAGATGAAAGGCAGACAATGATAATCCCGAGATTTCCATTACAATTTTAAATTTGTTCGCTGCACCGCATTGCATCGCATTATCATTGGAAATTTATCGTGGAGACGGTCAAATCGTATTCCGATTCCGCTTCCGATTCGTATTCCAAGTGCACGAGGGTGTAATTGCAATTGCGATTCACTTTACTTCTAATTAAATACGCAGTCGAGTAGCGGCTACTTTTCGCCGCCGCCGGTACGTTGACGTTAAACCGTCAACATTTAGCCGAGGCGTAAATAAGGAGACACTTGTTGGTTACGTGCCATTGCTACGATATTATCAATCGATTGATTAACAACGAAAATCGTATAGGAACGTGTGGATTATGATTATACACATGCTGCAGCTAGGGTAAGTGAAAATGCAAAAGGAAAGCACTTACCTTTATATCACTACCACTGCACGCACTTTTCCTGGTCCTGGGGAGGAGAATGTTTTAATAAAACCGCACTGCACTAATGAATAAAACCACGCGGTCACCGGGGAAGGTTAAGCCAGACTGCAACGTGACTTGGTTTAACTCAAGTCATGTAGCAACCGGAAATATAACAAATAAAGTCTATTCAGCAACTCTACTTCCAGGGCTGGCGCACGTAGTCAATGATTTTAAAGAATACTACATTTTAGTAAATAGAAGTAAAGTAAAATACACTAATGGTGTAAAATGCTTGGCTTAAGCCGATTTGGTAAATGCGCTTTAACTATTCAAACGGATTTATACCATACATACTCAATCGTTGCATGTATTGCACAACACATTAAACAAATTGCCAAACAAATCTGCAATTGCAATATTATTGTTAAGGACTAAACCCCAATAGCTTAATAGCATTTGGTTGTGTTTAATTTGTAATAATTGTTTATTTGCTAGTTTAAAGTTTAAAGCTATGTTTGAACTTTAGGGATGACCTCTTGTGAGAAGCAGCGATAACGTGCTGATGGGTAATTTTTGAAAGTTTTAAAGTTTGTCTTTTGGCAAAATAGACGTGAAAATGCAGAAGAAGGTAGAATATAGTCTACTCAATAATGCATTGCAATAATAATAATGGAAAAAGCAAGTTTTATGACACGATTTCCTATTGCCGCGTTGCTGTGTTTACCATTTTTATGTCCTAATGGTGTTCGCCTCACACCAGGGCAGGGCTGAAAACGTTAATAGAAAATGGAAATGAAATGCACATATTCAAAGAGGCAGCTAAGGGAAGGTGTGCTGTGTGCAAATGGCTCGCGCAAATACATAAATTGCAAATCTATATAAATTGGAACCAGCAGCGCGAATGCAGTGCAGTAAAGTAGACGCCTTTTCGAAAATTTACGTGCGTTAATAAACACTTTATGCACGTGTAACATTATTAAGTAAATACGCGCGCACCGTATTACGCCCTCCGATATAGATAGAGAATAGCAGTAGTTATAGCATTTTATTTACCTGCTTTTATGCCGTTTTCGCTGCCATTTTCAGCCGTAAATGGCAGCATTATTGATGTAAACCAACTGCAATCACTTTATAGCGCACGCCGCGAATATTTTTAATTTAATCAAACGTGTTTGAAAAATTACGCCACAGTTAAATATTAATTAATGCTGGAATGGCCTGTGCTAGTTGCACAACTAGACTAATGCAGAATTTATTGATATTCAGCGCGTTACGTTCAATAAAGTCGGCGGTTTGCATTGAAAAGTTGAAAAGCACCAAACGTGGGGGTGCATTGTGTGAATATTTATTGAATGAAAGGGCTCTGCCTGCAATGCAATAGCCGTGAACAGTGCCTAAGCTGCAGCAACTTTGTTTCGTTGTGATAATATTGTTCACGAAAATAGAATAAATGCTCGCTTGCGTTTGAAACAATCAGACCAACTAAAATTTCATATCCATACTTCATATTTCAATTACACTTGTATGTACTTGTAAATGGAATTGAATGGTGAACCATGACAGATGACAATTTGGCAATAAACTGCACCTTTTTATATTACATATCATGTATTCTAGAATCGCATACATCTGTGTAAAAACCTATAAAATTGCCTGATGTATATTCCATGCTCACTCACAGTTTCGTTTCTTGTTTAATTTACGGGATAAATATTATATCATTGTTAATAATACAATAGATTAATATAACATTATCGTACACAGCATATTTGCAATAGTAATTGCATTGCATTGCGAGAAGAATAATAAACATACCTAATTATTATTAATTAATCAATACTCTCTGACAATGAGCACATTCGTGTGCCCGTTCAGGGTTTGCACTAAAATAATGTAAATATAAATACAATGTGCGAGAGTAGGGGTCTCGTATCTATTGTTAAATCTATAAATTAATAGCAATAATTAAAGATATTCCCTTCTGATTGTAAGTGTAACTCGACAAACGTCTTTCCTACGCTTCTCGGAATGAATGTCTGTCTATAAACGCGCTAAATACAATTTCAAGCCTGTAATAAACTAAATTAAGAACTAGAACAGAATATTTCTAAGCCAAATTCTGCTCTTGCTTGTAAACCGCATGGAACGCATTGCGAATTAAAGCGTATGGAAAACAAGACTCTAGCAAGTCCATTGTAAGGAAAGGCGACTCCTGCACGATCTGATCTAACAAAAGATACACAGACTCGCGGTTTTTGATCGCTTCTCGGTCCGCTTCTTGTCCAAGTCGTAGCAAACTAGACGACGCCAATGCTAGAAACTCCTTCATGCGATCTTCAATGTCTCCTTGATTGCAAATGGTGAACAGGGCGCCGAATATATTGTTGATCGCCAACGCCATGCAGTGAATGTTATTCGTGTGCCCTTCAAGCGACGCACGATAAAAAGCATCCTCGCGCTTGGCAAACCTCGGAATGGACACCGCCACGAAGACCATGAGCAAACATACATAAGAATGCTCCTCGACCTCGCTTTCTGTCTTCCCCATTTTGTCCCCCTTGCCAATTTTCAAAGCGTTTACAAGAATAGGGTCCACTTTGCATGGAAGACCTGCAGCGGACGTCATCTCACTGACGATTTTCATCGGGTCGCCGCTGGGAAGATGATGGCGGAAGTCCAAGATGGAGCTCAAGAGAAACGGAATGCGTTGTTCGAGGACGTCAGTTAGGGCAGACTGGGCTAACTGTCGGAAGCTCAATATCACACCGATGATGGTCATGCGTTGAAGAACATTATCCACGTTCTTCAGGCTCTTAAAGGCTTCTTTCATGACTTCGGGCTTGTCAAAGTTCGTGCGCAGGGTGCTGAGACACTCTTTGTTCATCTCGGTGATTTTCTTCAATTCAACCACTTGGCTTGCAATGTGC
This sequence comes from Aleochara bilineata, assembly GCA_003054995.1. Taxonomy (NCBI): domain Eukaryota; kingdom Metazoa; phylum Arthropoda; class Insecta; order Coleoptera; family Staphylinidae; genus Aleochara; species Aleochara bilineata. Next base: position 74,321 of record NBZA01000556.1, read on the forward strand.
CACATGAGGGTCTCGCTGAGTTGGCGCAGGCCGTAGGGGCCAATGAGTTCCGCCAGAGCGCGGAGCTCATTGATGTCTGAGAACTCCTCGGCGTTGAACGGAAACGCACCGTCGGCTGAGAGACTGACAAATGCGCGTTGATTCATGGAGAAGCAAATATTCCCTCCGCTCACGCGCCTTAGCAGAACTTCGCTGTACCATTGCGTGTAAAGCGCCGCAATGGTTTTCTCGCCGTGCGAATCTAGGGGCTGCGTCTGCTGCAGGAGGCAATTATTAAACACGCGCGTGATATCAATATGCACGTAATTCTCAACTGATTGCAAGACGTTCATATAGGAACGCACGCTAGCCAAGAGCTCGCTAGGCTTGGCAATTTCATTTGTTTCCTGCTTGAACATAACCATGCCAACGAGAGCCTGAGAAAAGCGATTTTCTAGGTGCTGGTAGAGATACTCCCTAGGGGCAAACGTGTATTCCCAAACGTTGATCGTCGAGCAATAATTGATTGCGTAACAGAGCTCTGTCAATGCCATATGTAGCTTGTCCATAGTCGTCAAGTTTTCGCGTGTTTTCCGGTAACTTTCGGAACCGGGTTTTTCAATTTCAATGACAGCCTTCTTATTCTTATCTTTTTTCTTGCGATTCATCTGATGCGACAGCAAAATGGCGCAGTTCTTTGGCAAGAGCCTATCGCTCATCTTGCATTGCTCATCACAAATGGTCGTGATGATATTCTTAGCTTCCTTGGCCATCTCCTCCAGGAATAAGTTCACCACAGAGAGGCTTCTCTCCCGAATATGGTGTCGCTCTTCGGGGCATAACTCATGTGTGCAGTTCTGAAAATGACTACAAATGAGGGGAAATGCAGTGATGTACCGATTCTGAGCAGGAAACTCCAGGCACATGTGAAATTGCTCTTCAAAGTTGCGATTGTAGAAGCAGAATATTGAAAGATCGCTGGCGTCTGTGGTGATAGCGTCCAAATGGTCGACCATTCGAGTATGAAACTGCACTGTGTCAAGGAACCGGAACATTTCTATGTTCTCGGAGACATGCATCGGGGCTGCATTCGCAGACGCGAGAGCTTGCAATCTGAACCAATCCAAGCGAAATGCAAAGAAGTCAAAGAGCTCGTTATCTTCCACCTGTTTTAATGACAGATTAGCGATTGTGTTCCACAGGGATGACAATATAATGCTTTCGTCTTCACCAGCTGAAGTGATATTCTGCATCATTTGGTTCAGCATTGGCGCATCGAAGCCGTACAAGTACTGCACGTAATACCGCTGCATCACTTGACTGTATTTTCTCACCAAAGCCCGCAGCTCTTCCATGTGAAACAGCAGCTCAGGCAGCTGACGGTCGATCAAGTCTTCAGTCGATTTACCTTTGCCCTTTTGGTTCGGCGGATTATCATGGTGACTCAACAACCACAATACTTCATCCCGAGCATGACACAAAGCCATGAAGACTATCAAAGCCTTTGGACCCAACAATCCCGGCTGGTCAGTCAAAATCAAACCCAATTCTTTCAAAGCCGTGCGTAGAAATTTACGCCGCTCGCGATGCTTGTACCCTGCTTTTTGAAAAGCTTGACTTTGGCAGTCTTTCACCTCGTTCAAGCGTTTACTAAATCCTTTCAAGTTATCAAAGTACGACATTATGTACGGATGAATGTAAATAACCTCGTCGCGAAATAACGGGATCACCCAAAGACTTTCCAGAGCGCTTACCCACATTTGGTTAAAAGGTGGGTTGGCAATGTTACCATTGCACAGCGCAAGTCCGAAAATGATCCATTTGTGCATCGTTTCCAAGGAGAGATACTCACAGGAGACATGGTCGCTGATACTGGGCTTTAATAAGTTTGACGGATTGGCGACCAAGGAAAGTTTTGCTTCGTTGCGCCAAATATCCGCGCCCACATTCCTCCCTGGATAGACCTGAGAAATACTATGCAACGCTTTAATCAAAATATCCCCGTGAGGCACGAACTCCTCGGATAATTTCTTGAATGGGTTCTCGTAATCCATGACCATACTGCCCAAACGCGGGAAACTCTTGTCAGCCTCGTTGTGCACCATTTCATAGGCTGCATTAAACAAGCCCAAGACTGCTTTCCTGTCTTCAACCTTTGAGAGAAGAATCATCAAGGAGACGTAAGTGATAACCAAGTCCAAGTAGTTCTTGGTCAGTTCGTAGTTGACCGTAATGTCAAGATAAATCTTCCAGGCGTCCATGCTTGTAAGCAGCTCAGTCACATTGTCTTTGAAATCCAGGAGATCGACAAACGTGTGGTAATACAGAGAAAGTGACTTGATAATGTCAGCTTTGATCGGGTTTAAAGGCTGCAAGCTCTTCACATCTATCTGTGGAAAGCGCCGAGTGATAGTCTTTATGGACGAATCCAGCGTCTTGTCCGAAAGAAATCCTGGTTTTGACTTTGCATCTCCGCATGCTTTCTTAATATTGTAGATTCTAGTCAGCATGCCAATGCCTCTGTCATTGAGAATGAGGAGCTTTTCGGCGAGCTTCCGCTCTGAGGGATTTAGCCGCATCATTGTTATCTACAAAAGTTGATTCATTAACTATGAAACAATGAATTGTTTAAGTTACAGACCAAGTTATTATCAGTTGTTGCTGTAAAACATAAATAACTTAGAAGCAAGGTAAGGTTAGAAGAAGTTAAACCAATCTAACACCGATATTCCGCACTTGGCACTGAAGCAAATTGTTTTAAGTCATTATCACTAGCACCGCAATGTACACTGCACTTGTTCTAGCATCGTGGGTTAATTATTTAAAGCGATTATTCATAATAATTGAAACAGCGGATGCAGGTATTGTTGTGTTGTGAAGGCGGTGGCTTTATTTTCATTGCCGATGTAAGACTATAGGCAACCAACTCAACGATTCGCTTTGAAATTTTTTAAATTATTCTACAAAAAATGTTATGAAGTATTTATTGTTGTAAAAATGTATACAACATTATATCTAAATATACAAAATTAAAATTAATTTATTTATGTGCTATTGCTCGGTTAATACAAAGAACTGCTTTAGTTAATCCATGTTGTTTCAAGACATCACGAATTTCTTTGACGCTGACTCCATTAGTCTGAAAATAATTAGAAAACATTGTAATTCAAACAATTAAAAAGCATAAAATACTACGTACCAACGCAAGATGTATTAGAAACTCGATAGGATTCGAGTTTGTAGCGCTAATTCCAAGCATATATCCAAAGTTTAAATCTTTGTAGAGCGCCGTGATGGTAGCTTCATCAATGCTCATTCGTCCAAGTTCTTTAATCACATCCACTGAAATACTCACGTTTTCCCTTATTGTATCAGATTCTACATCATGTTCCTCTTTGATGTCCACTCTCAATTCATCTTCAGATTCGCTCTCTGATTCTTGCTCTGTTTTGACGACAACGTCCGACGTGCTTTCGTCGAATTTCAAAAGTTTGCAAACGCGCTCTAATATTGGGCCTTTGAGACGATCGATCGCAAGTTGTAAGCATGTCTTCCCATCAAAGTCGGTATGTACTTGGCTAACTACGGTAGACTCGACCAAGTATTCAACCATTTCTAAGTTTTCATTGGCGATCGCTTGATGTAGGATGTTATAACCGTTACAACGATCATACTCGTTGACTTTAGCCCCGAATTTGATCAAAGTCTTAGCTGCAGCGAGCTTGTTTTGTTTCACTGCGACTTGCAGAGGAGTATAATTCGCTTCATTCCTTTTTTCAATAATGGTTTTGTCTAAAATGCGCGTGCAAAGTTCTTGTACGCCGTAATCATATTCAATGGCAATATGTAAAGGACTGAAGTCGAATGTCATAATTTCCAGTGGAAGTTCAGCAAGTTGCTTCAGTGCAGCCCCATTTTTAATAGCAATATGGAGAATGGTTTCTTCGTCATTATTAACCATGTTTAGCAAGTCAACTAATTTGAAACGTTTTACCAAGTCAAAGAGAAGCGTTCTCAGTTTTAAACTGTGATCTACGTCATGGTGCATCAAGCACAAGTGAAGCCAACTATCGCGCAATAACAACGTGATTTGAATTTTGAATTTCAAAAAACTTTTAAATACGTACCTATTTCCTTCCGTGTCCGGCTTCTCAAGTTTCTTGCGTACCATTTGATCAATACCTGGCTTCCCTGTCCCCTGAAATGCATTTAGAGAATGCCAGAGTTTCTTAAAGATTTGCCCGATCTTATGCTTCCTGCTGTTTTGCGTTTCAATATTTCGGGGAACATCGAATGCTATGCTCCGTGAAGACGGGATCACATCCTCAAACAAAATACATTCTTCTACGGTCTCGTCGGTTGCACCGGGCGAAAAGATTTTGTTCAACATCGGGAAAGTCTTTTCGAACTCATCAGAGTTCACCAATAAACTGCATTTCTGTAGCTCTTCGCTGATTTGATGTTGCAATGAGAAATTATCTGTTATCAGGCTCTGGTCCGCCATCATTTTAACATGCTCAGGCAACTCCATGCTGGAGCTGGAAGAATAGTTGCTCGAGTAGTCATTCCGCGGCCGCTTCCTGCCATTACCACGTACTGGGACATAGGTAAAGGATCGGGACTCGCTGGTTTCCCCGTCCGAAGGTCGAACAAGCTGGAGATAAACATTCTCGGTGCTGGTTTGAATATTCGCATTCCGATATGGCGGCGGCTTTATCACAATAGCATATTGGTGATGAACATCATTCTCGTTAAAAGTTGCATCTGCGCGCCATATGACCACGTTATCCGTGTCAATTTCAAAGAATTCCACTTTAATATTCTCTAATCAAACAAAATATTATTAGAAATAAACTAGAGTTACGTTTTGAACAAGATTATGACATACTTTTTGCGACTTTTTCAACCAAAAGGAAGATTTCTGCGTTTCCGTTGGCTGGGCTTGTGCAACGATTCAGACGACATATTCGCAAGTCTCCAGTCATTGCAGACTCTAAATAAAAAGTAAAAACATGTTAAAAATAAAAATATGCGCGTTTAATTCAAAACGTACTCAAGTTATAGATCGGTTTGCTATAAACAGGCTCGCAAAGTGGAATTAAGACCCCATTGGAAGTCTTTTTGAACGCGTCAAAGCGTAGGCAAACAATGTTTAAGTTTATATTTCGCTCCTCATCCCGAATCTGTCTCTTTATATCCTCATCTTCTCGGATCTTTAACTCACGACGCTGACCTTCATTGCAATGAATTTCTTCAAGAAGTAACTTTTTCTTCTTGACATACAACTCTTGTTGGATATGTTTGCGCGCTGTGTGTATGATACCCATACCCTTAAACCTACATTTCTTATGTGAACATTGTTACCTGAATTAAAATAAGTGGATGCGCTTTCTTACACTACAGTCATATCCATAGAAGGGCAAACAATCTTATCATGTGGATCAACCTTTTCTTCTGAATCGTGTTTCAAAACTAATCGATGTGGATGAGGCTGTCTTGAATCCTCGGGTGTATCTTTCGAGTAGGAATACAGAGAACATCTTATGATTGCTTCGCCATTGTAATTTAACAGCTAAAATAGTTCTTAAATTAGTTCTTGAAGTGATTTTAGTAGATTTTACCTTAACAGTCGGGTAACTCGCTTTCCTATTCTTTTCAGTTGATGCACCAGTTAAACTGCCATGCGTACCAGACATTTCCGATTGATATCTAAATCGGAATTTCTCTACCGGTTGCTCCAAGATGACCAATTTGCAGTCCGTATTCATCACTTCTATAGGGTCATCAATAATAAACTCCATATTGTTGCCGAAAGTTGTCATCATTCCCGGGGAAATGGTGTAGCTTTCCAATGTTTGATATTCAGGGGATTGCGAAGGTTCAGAGCCCGTTGGTGGCGTTGGTAAATTATGGTACGGATTCATTGCTGAAACAGTTAAATAAACAGAATGTCACAGTGAAACAATGAGATTTTCCATCTAATGTGCACTTTTACTTGTATTGTGATAATCATCATGGGCATTCATATAATAATTCGACAGCATTTTCAACCACTGCTCTTTTGGGCAAGACACAATACTAAATGGCCAAGTATACACGAAGAAGTGCGCACAACGATGGTTGTAAATAAACTGATTGCAAAAAACATTTACATACCTAGTGAACAAAGCTCAGATGTGAAGTCCCGACGTGATGATTATTATTGCGCAAAACATCCCAAGATGGGATTCCCCACATACGTAGCAGTGAACGCGTTACTAAAATATTTAAATGTAGGCAACACACTGCACACAACGAGGCAGAAAAGAAATGATTGTCGAATCTCGCATCTTGCATTATATTTATAAACATTTAATATAACAAGAATTTTGATTATAGTAATAATTTAATTAGTAGATATATTCGTATTAAAATTATACATCTTATCGTACATTATGTGACTTTACACTACTTTAAACTATTATTACATAAAGAACATTTATTTCCGGGCCCGATTCATTTATTCACTGCTTTTTTTCTTCATTGTTTTCATTGTCATCCGAATCTTCAGCCACCAATCGCATGATATGAGAGAAAGCAATACGCATATTCTCAGATACAGGAATTCCTGCATTAGCCACCGGTCTGCGGCGCTTCACCTGGAGCGGTGTATGTAACAAAAGCTCCTTCTGTGTCTGATTGTGTGTCTTTGTCTGTGCCCTGGAAACATTTAAACGATCGGGCGTTTTCCCCGGAACACTTCGCACAGATTTACGCGCAGATTTAACGCAGTTTCTAACCACGTGCACGTCCAATAAAACCTTGGACGGAAAGCCTGCATTGCAAGTGACACAGGTGTACGTTTGCTTAGGTGACGGGACGCGGAATGAATGGCTTGCAGGCAAAGCGCTAGCTCTTTTCTTTGAAGTGCTCGCCTGTGCAGCAGAAACAGAACCAGACGTAGAAGGGAATATTTTTCTAGCCACACCACTGGCAGACGTGCCTGCTTTTTGCCCAAGCTTGGTGCCCTTCTCGTTTGGAGAGTTTTTCTTCGGCGAATGTCTTTTATCTTTGGGCGAAACCGTAGGTTTAGTGTTTGTTGACTTGCACATTGCGTCTTTCACATGCGTTCGTTTATGAGTCTGCAATTGCATTTGATTCACGAAGAGTTTCTTACAAATTGAGCATTCTATCTTATGCGGAGCTGAATGTTGCTGCACGTGCTTGTTCAGCAGGAAAATATTGATAGAAACATCTCCACAAACACCGCACGTGTGTTTCGCCCCTGTAGTTGGTCTTTTTTGTTGTTTATTTGGCAAAACTCCAAAAGTCCGACGAGCACAACGCGGTTTTTCGGTGCTTTTAAGGTTTTTGCTGGGCTGTTCAAGTGTTTGGTTGGAGTCTTCTAAAGTGCTCTCTTCTGAATCACTGATCACGATCTCAATCTGCTTCTTTTTCGGTGATTTGGGCCCTTTTTTACGGTTTTTCTTCGAGCATTCGTCATCTGAGTCCGTCAACTGAATGCATTCTGTGGGGACAAGCATTTTGCGTTCTTTAACCACTCCGTCTTCTTTCGTCTCGACCACGCCATTTGACGAAACAACCACAGTCTGAAACACGAGCTCCTCGCCCACACGATCTAACGGTTGTATCTTCTGCTTGCGCGGCAAACGTTCGTTTCGCACCGGAGCTTCGATGATTTTCGTCTGAGAAATCATTTTATTCACATACCATTGTTTCATGTCCGGTTTGGCCCCCTTTTCTGCGTTTTTGGCCGCTTTATCCTTGCTCAATAAATAGTTCAATACATTGCTTGAATGTCTTGTGTTTTGTTTTTGAATGTTTTGAGGTTTCTGTAGATTTTCTTTCTCCAACGAGTCGGATTTCAAGAGAGGATTCAAAGAGCGCTTTAAATGGTTTGAATTTTTCAGTGGAGGGTTCGCGGGTTGAGTCAAATTGAAAGACTTGGGCGGCACTAAACGTCTCTGGGGCACTTCGATTGTGGTTATGCGCTTGGCCCCCGGCTTCAGGGAACTCTTACTATCTGGGTATAAAGCTATGGTGCGTTTAATCCCCTGGGGAACTCTATGCTTGGCACTGAATTCATCATTTTCCTCGGGTTCTGCGTCCTCAGAGGGTTCAATTTTAATTTCTGGCGCTTCTTTCAGATATATCTCCACCTCCTCTTCAGTGTTTTTATCCGAGGCATTTGAACATGTATCAGCCGACGATAAATTGTCTTGTAAATTCAATTCGTTTTCTAACATTTCTTCGGGGCTTGCTGATTCTTGATCTTGAGGTTGAGACTCTTCAACTTGGGGTACAAATGCCTGCTCAAAGGGAATAATTTGTTCTGACCCGGGGACATTTTCAAAGTTGCCTCTGGAGTTTTTCCTGATAGAGAAATCAATTAGTTTCTGATCATTTTGAAGGGTTTTCAAGGATTCAGTGACTTACACAAGCTGACATTGAACTTTTTGTAAATTTCCTTCGTTATCTTGAACCACCTGAATACTGTACCATTTATCTTCAAACTGAAGTATAAGGATGTCCGGCCCACTGTCATTCTCATTCTCGGTTGTCCCGGGGGCCTGAGACTCAGTACCCTCCGAGGCCGCAAGGGTAAGATCATGATCCGCGTCGTCAAGATGGCTGAGGTCATTCAAAATCGTCTCCGTCGTCGTGTCGTTCAAGACAGAATAGAATTGTGTGGAATTGTTGGCCGAGTTATTCGCAGTTAAATACGATTCATTGCCAAGGGGCGACGCGAATTCGTCACATGCATCAGACAAATATAAACGTTGGGCTTGGCGCATTTTCGAAGGGGATAAAAACCTAGAATTTTCGTTAGATATCATAGTCTAAAGCCCATCATTCTCAAAACAATATCGAAAATACAAATTGCTAGCATCATAGGTTATAGGACAAAACTGTTAAAAACATACCCATCAAACTGATTCGGATCCATTTGGAAATCGTCGTACACTTTCCAGCTGCACTAGAAATACAATAAAATAAGATATTTGGAAACACACGTCTTTGTCACTCAAGATATGTTTAGAAAATTGTTTAAACATTAAAACAACAACCGAGATTCACAGCGATGCATCGTCTTGACAACAAAGTTTGTAGGTGGCGCTTTTTAAGCGTTTGTTTGACAGATTAAAAAACATGCTCAAAAAATTTGAAACTTATAAAAAGTTGACTATTTTATTTGTATGGCATCCTAATGTCATAAGTTATATACATGTATGTATGCAGGCATCGCTTCCTAGACAATCGTTCTACAAATAATAAAAAATTCACACATTGGTTTCAATATTTTCTTGCTTGCGCTTGCTTGGCATTAAGAGGATGATAGATAAAAAGTACTTAGAAATGTCGCCATCTGAATACATCATCCGACATCGTCATATCAATACTGTACATGTAAGACTAGGACTTTTAACGTTTGCTTCTTACTCATTAACAGATTTTAAAATCTTTGTTTGTTGAGAACACATTCGCTCGCGTTAATTTGTTGCTTTGTAGCTTTACTCTTAACAAGCAGTCTTAAGAATTTGCTCTGACGAATTACTTGTGGCGTAAAAACTATACACAATAAAACACATGATAATAACAATAACAACGAGAATCGAGCAGCATTAAATAAATTATGTACTAGCAATTAATTAATTAATTAGTTTATGGGTTGGTGGGTTGTTTTTGGTTTAGTAGTTTGATGAAAAATTTCCTCTTACGAACGAGACGCATCCCCCGAGCAGTTTACTATGTACAAATGGGTTTCTAGAGCGGTGCGCGTCGTGCGCCTCGGGCTATGAGACGTCGTTGTTTCGGTAAAAGCGCCTTTGGGGTTCCGGAGTGTAGTGGAAGCGGGCGCGTACGTGCTGCGGAGATCCGGGCACTGAGCTACTTTCTGAGATACGGCGTGGTGGAGGCACTGGAGGTGTAGGTGAAATATATCTGGAGAAAGCCAACACAAATGTTAAACGAATGTCAATACAAATACATTTGCAGGAAAAACAACCTTCTAGACATCGCAGGCGACGTTGACGAGGCGTTACTTTCAAACAGATTTCGTCGAATAGCAAGTGGGCTTTCCGCCAGGCCTCGACTTAATCGAGGTGGCGGTTCAGGGCTCTGATGCCGCGAAGACTTTCCGGACCGGTCGCCATTCAATTGCAGTTTAATGTAAGAAGTTAGTTTCTTCTTACCTAAACCTAATGAAACAGTTTAAGTATAAGTTTTAAAGTTTATGCTTATGTAACTGTCAAGTCAATTTACGAAACTTACTTTGTTGTTCAAACTTTGCTTGTTCCTCAGCTTCCTTCTTCTCTTGCATTTGCTTCTGTTGGTGGTGAAAACGCTGCAAGACGATTGGACTAGTATTACCGCTATTGTACGAATGCGATTGTTCAATGTGGTTGCGCAGTGGCAGTGGTGAACCAACAGGGCTATGCCAACGGTCGCGTTCGCGATCCCTCGCCTGCTGCTCGAACATCTCAGCTCTTCGCTGAACAAGCGGCGAGTAATTCCTCATCGGCGGTTTGTCTCCAGTTCCAGCTCGCTGAAAGAGCGCAATCCTTGACTGGTGCGTGCCCATGTTCATCGGATGCGTTACGATAGTAGGGCTTGCTCCATTCACTGCGAAGGCCCCAGCGCAAGTCGGCGTCGGCCGTGGAGGCTCCGAGTGTTGACGAGTATGCTTCAACGTTGGCAGCATTGAAACTCCCACTGATGGCGTCGTCTTCGTCGGCAGCGCTTGTGCTTGCGCGTGCAATTGTTTCAGCCTAGAACGACATTACTTATTAGAAGTTCGTGACAATTTCTACAAACTAAAGTGAATCGCATGCAAAAAGCAAATATACGGAACCTGCGTCGTCCCAGCGCTGGGTGGTTATGATGTGATTAATATTGGTAGTGGGAAAAGCACTCTTGCGCTTATACGGTCACAGGCACACAACAACAACGAAAATTACATAAATATTGTCTATGCTAAGATGTTACGCTGATTCTGGTAGGTAAATAAAAATTGTAAGGGTTCTACTCATGCACAACAACGCAACCACTGTCAACGCTGCAAAAAACAAATGCAAACGCAATTGAAACAAACAAACAAACAAATGAACCTCGCAAATACGCGACTAAGGGCAGCAAAAGTACCTGCGCGCTTCTTCGTCCGCCTGGCGCGTTGCGTGCAGAAACCACTCGCCGACATTCACATCCGCTGATTCGTACTTTTTATAGAAAGGTTCCTCCTTCAGCTTTACATACTTCGGCCGGTTGTTCTTATCCTTGATAAGACATGCATTTACAAAGCGCCGAAACTCCGAGGAGAAGTTTTCTTCTTCCGGGAGGGTTGGCGGGTCAGTGTCTATGACCTTAGCCAGCACTTCAAAGTCAGTCTTGCAGTCCTTGTACGGGAACGTCCCAGTGGCGAGTTCCACTAGGGTTATGCCAAGTGACCATACATCTGCACGGATGTCATAGTCAGGGTTTCTAGGATCAACTTCTATTCGTTCAGGCTGTGGACCAAACAAAATAACTTTCTATAACGTGCTATAAGATCTGAAAACTCACAGCTAAATACGCAGTGCATCCTGCGCTTTTCGTCGCCGCCATTGAATCCACCAACCGCCCACTTATCCCGAAATCACAGAGTTTTACATTGCCTCTTTCGTCCAAGAGGATATTTGATGGTTTTACATCCCTATGAATTATCCCGTGATTATCTTTTAAATAACTTAATGCTTTTATTGTCTGAAAATTAAAAAAATAATTGAATACGTTTTGATGTTAGGTTATGTGTCTTATACTCACTGCCACTGTTACTTTCCCTAGGACCCATTCGGGTATAGGCTTCTTAAGTCTCTTTAATAACTTATCAAAGCAAGTCGCCATTAATTCCATGCAAATCCAAACTTCCACCTCTGTAATAAAACAACCTAAACATTGCACTATGTAAGGACAACCATGCGACTTGATGACCACTGTTATATCCATAACGATTCTCTTATTTTCCTCTGTATTACTTGTCCTACGCATTTGCTGTGAGAGAAAAGGGCAAACCCCGTATTAAATATGCATCTGGACCGTACTCTAGCGCAATGAGTACTTACTTTAACTGCTATTATTTCTTGGCTAGGTTTATGGCGCATTTTAACTACATGACCGCAAGTCCCATTTCCCAACTCCTCCAAGTGCTCCATGTCTTGGAGGCTGGTGGTAAACAAAACCCCCTTAATCTTCAGCTTACCACTGTTCTTCATAATCTCCATCAGCTTTTCGTTATTGAGATCATGCTTGTCAGTGGGCTTGAACTGCAGGTTTTGTGGTCGTCGCAGAGGCACGTTGGCCGTGCTATCAACTGGAAGAAGCGCGCAATTAGCGTGAGGATCGGGGTGCTTAGGGGCGCTGTTTGCTTACACAGTGTGGGTCGTTCCGGGGCACTCGCGGCGGGCAGACCAGGCAACGGGCTGGTTCGTTGCAGGCGCACCATCATATCGTTTATTCGGTTGCCCGGCGTGCTCATTATTGGCTCGACTGCGCGAATTATCACAGCATTAATTCCGCGGACGCGATGCTCGGGAACAGCCAGGAATTGTCAGCCTTTTCGTTTCGTCCCCTCTCGGCACTGCACTCGAATGTAACTAGAATAGCGAGCAGCAGCAGGAATTATTCCTGTTGACAGATGCATTGCCGAGATGTGCGCCAGGAGGCGCAACTTGTAAGCGCTTAACCTCACTCCGAGCGCACTTCTCCGCTATTCTCTAGCAAAACTTATCAAAAGTTGTGCAAATATTTATGCGTGATAACTAATTGTTGCTGTATCAGGTGGAGCAGAGCAGGGCGTGTGTTAGCGATCGGATTTCACAATTGATTAGTATTTAGATAAGCACTAAGGCGTCGAAGTGCGCTGGATAAAACTCTAATGCGCGCATATTGTTGAACGCTAGTTGTAAATAAAACAAGTTGGGAAGTTATTGTTCCAAGGGGACAAAGAACAACAATGAATATCAACGCAGTCGTGCCGTGCGTTTTTAAACAAACTTTAAACAATTTATTTGCAAACAAAGAACCTTGGCAAGTAACTACAATAACTGCGAGCACTCTGCTACTTTCCGTTTGGTTTTATCAATTTTTATTTAATGATGATGAAGGTCATTATAAAAATACTCCGATACGCAAAAATAGCAGCATATAATTCATATTTTCTTTTGCAGATGTAACTACAAGGGTGAAAAAAGTATTCTTCAAGTGGATTAAACTAATCCCGAGCATTAAAGCCAAGCTTGATACAGAACTAGAGCAATGCAATGTAAACTTCCAGAACGATATGGTCAAAAGGCATGGCACTGTGAAGTACATGACGCAACTTCCGTCAAAGAAAACTTCAACAGACGCCATCCTGGCCCTCGCTGGGGAAAACTTAAAACTCGGGCATTATGACTGGAGCAAGGGGAAAGTTTCCGGGTCTGTGTATTTCCATGACAGAGAACTGATCAACCTAGTGAAGGAAATTTACGGCCTTGCGTCGTACTCCAACCCATTGCATAGCGACGTTTTTCCGGGATTATGCAAGATGGAGGCTGAAGTAGTGCGCATGTGTTCAGAGCTTTTCCACGGGGATGAAAACACCTGCGGGACGGTAAAAATATATTTGAAAGCAACGCATGACTTTTGTTTTGTAACAGTTTTGAGTTTTACTTAAAATTAGATGACTACTGGCGGCACTGAGTCAATTTTAATGGCGTGTAAAGCGTTTAGAGACTACGCAAGAGAAGTCAAAGGGATAAAACACCCTGAAATTGTGGCACCAGTGACTGCACATTGCGCTTTTGATAAAGCTGCGCAATACTTCAAGATACGCGTGAGAAGTGTACCCTTGGACCCTAACACGTACCAAGTCGATTTAAAAGCTATGAAAGGGGCCATTAATGGAAACACCATCTTGGTAACTTGTTATTTCGAACTTTTCGCACTTTGTATTACAGTTGATGTCGTATTATAGTTAGTTGGGTCTGCCCCGAACTTTCCCTATGGAACTATGGATGACATCGGCGCAATTTCCGACTTGGGGCTTAAATACAACATCCCCGTGCATGTCGATTCGTGTTTAGGAGGATTTCTTACCGCTTTCATGGATGACGCCGGATTCCCTGCTCCAACATGCGACTTTCGATTAGGCGGAGTGTGCAGCATTTCTGCGGACACGCATAAGTACGGTTTCGCCCCGAAGGGCACATCCGTTATTTTATACAGAAAGCTCGAGTATTTGCATTGCCAATACACGAAAACCACCGACTGGCCCGGAGGAGTTTATGGTTCGCCAACTGTCAACGGTTCGAGGGCAGGGGGTGCCATTGCCGCCACCTGGGCAACTATGCTCAGCTTCGGCCGGGAAGGTTATGTCAACGCAACAAAGGAAATTATATATACGACAAAGAAAATTGAAAAACGCCTTAAGGATATCAAGGAAATTTATATTTTTGGCCAGCCTGCGACCAGCGTGATTGCTATTGGCTCCCACGTCTTCGACGTGTACCGTCTGCAGACTGACTTGGCGCTGAAAGGCTGGAACTTGAACATTTTACAGTTCCCTTCGGCTTTTCATCTTTGTGTCACGCATCTTCATACAACCGGAGACATCGCCGATCAGTTCGTGAACGACGTCAGGAGCTGCGTGGCCGAGATTATGAAGAACCCAGGGGCCCCTGTTGAGGGCAAACTGGCTATTTATGGGGCTTCGCAGGAGATACCGGATCGGGGGATCGTCAGTGAAGTGATCACTTGCCATATCGACGCGATGTATCACATCCCCAAAGCAAATTTATGTTCAAGTAGCTGAATTTGCCATACTTTTTAAACTTTTTGAGGTTGGATTGCGAAAAATGTTATTTAAATGATTTATTTACAAATATTATACAATGATTGTGAATGTTAATGCGGCTTTGGTGTGTGTCCATCGACATAGAAATTCCTAGTTGCCATTGGCAATTGCACTGTGATGCCGTCCAGATCTTTACTGAGCACTATTTGGCACCCCAGTCGGGAGTTTTCTTTCAAGTAAGGGGCCATATCCAAGAGATCGTCTTCCTTTTCGTCGGGACTTGATAGCTTATCGTAATAGTCGTGAGATACGTAGACATGACAAGTGGTGCATGCTAGAGACGCTTCGCAGGCGCCTTCCATAGGTATTTGATATCTATGAGCTAGATACAGGATATTATCACCTACTTTTCCCTTGACCGGGATTTTTTCGCCAGACTTCAGGACGAAAGTTATGTTCACGCTAAAAACATTTCTTGGGTAGAATCTTTTATGGTTAAAGGAGTACTAAATGTATACGTACATTTCAGCCTCGGACTTTGGGTCTTGCCATTCAAAATCGCCGTGTTTTAAGACTACATAACCAAAACATTTTAATTAATATTTTGTAAAAAGCAACTTGGAAAAGTGCGTACCTTGCGTGCGAGAAAACCCTCGTGATATCACATTTCTTTGAAACCTACTTACACTACTTGTTAATAACTTTAAAGCCATTAAATAGAATGAATTAATAAATTATTTCAGCAACAAGAACACAACATCCTTTCAAGAAAACACACCACCAAGCGCCATCTGACATGCCGGCCGAACTACCAGCTGACTGTCAATTGTCAGTTTGTTCCTGCCAGTCTTAACAACAAACAATCTGCCGAAATTAATAATTTTCGATAATATTGTTAATTAATTCAATCACAATGGCCATTTGGAGTAGCTTTCTACGCCAGGCTATCCGAAAATCACCAAATTCAACCCTAAATGCAGGTATGTGCTAGTATATTTATATTATGTAACATCGTACGATTTCTTAATGTCTTCTGGAAGTTGTTAAAAGAAACATGAGCGGACATGATCGTACAATGCCCATGGAGCCCAGTCGCTGGCAATGGAACAAATTCAAGGACTATTTCCACTACTACCTAATGCTTGGAATTATTCCTGCGGGAGCAGTTCTGACGTACGTGAATGTTTTCATTGGTCCTGCAACGTTATCCGAGATTCCCGAGGGATACACGCCGAAACATTGGGAGTACTATAGAGTACGTCAATTGGCTTAAATAATTTCAAAAAGGGTGAAAATTAATCGGTTGTTTCCAGCATCCTGTTAGTCGCTTCATGGCAAAGTATATTCTAGCCAGTCCGCAAGAATCATACGAGAAATATTTACACCATGTGTTTGAAGAAGAGGAAAAACGGCGCATGAGGAGACTTGAGACGGAAATCAAGGAGAAAATGAAGGAGAGACAGGACTACCAAGCGTATTACTACAGGCCTGTAACTGCGAAGTACCACAGGGCCACAAGGGACAATGCTGAGTATCTCGAGCATATTCGCGGAGAGTAAAGGGTCGTATTTGAGTTTGTAGTCAGTTGCATTGTACATATAATAAAAGTAAAGAAACCCTTGATAGAGGAAACTCACTTAATGTATATTTTCAATCATATTCATACTAAATTAACAATAGTATGTACGTGGTTTGCGGACTGAGAAGCGGTTCATTCCTCTGAGTTGGATCCTCTTGGGCAACGGGAACTTGATCCTCGAATCATGGAACTGTTTCACATGCGGTCTCCTGCAGTTGGCAGCGTTGACCTTCTCAACTTTGATGATCTAATTGAGGTAAAAATGCAGAATGTCAATTATAACTCTAAAAATGACCCAGTTTTGTGTTCTTTACCTGGATTGAATGGGCACGAGCGCGATGACGAGCACCCATGTCCCTGTAACATTGCGTGACGGCACCGGAAACGCTCAAGTCGCGGTACTCTCTGTACATGTTATGTGTTCCCGAACGGGAATCGTAACGCAACCAAATGCCGAAATTCTTGATCTTGATCGGCGTCTTCTCGTAGATCGGCTTCACTGAAACGATCTCGCCGGTAGTCTTCTTGAACTTGCGCAACTGCCGCAGGAAGTACCAGAATCGAGACTTTGCCACAATTGGGTCGGGAGCGAAGATCCGCATTTTGTACAGCGGCGTCGTCTTCTCCTTCTCCGTGGGCAATTTGCGCCCGATCACTTCAAATTCCTTTAACTAAAACAACAAAACAAATTGAAAACTTACATACTTGTTGGTTAGGTTGATGAACGTAAACACGTGTAACTCATGCACACAAATTCCATCTTTGAGTGTTAAAAACCAATAAGCGCCTGGGTGTATTGATCCCAGCCATGGTTATATTGATGTTTCACTTATTAATTCGTGTTTATTTAAACAAATTTAATAGAAACGCACCTCTCCCTTGGCTTTCATGGCTGCGGTCTTCACTGAAAAGAAGGCGGAAATGTAATGGCCGCCATTAGCTAGTCGCGCATCGTCCACCTAGCGCCACCTACTAAACGTCATTCATTGGTTTGAAAACTTTTGAGACAAATTTTTCTTTATTAAAAACAAATCAGTAGAGTTAAATTTTTAAGTATTCAACAATTTATAGTGTATGATTTTGTACACGTAATTTACAATCTTATAAAAATACTTACTACATTGTTTTTATCTCTAACAAACTACAAGAAACCGGGCATTTAGCTTTTCACTGGTTCAAATAAACTTGGAATACTAATAAAATATTACGTAGTGTACAAATTGTATAAATAAAGCTGTGGATGCACGAATATATGCATAATCTTAATGTTTGTATCTCTTCTTTATAGAACTAAGTGAACTTGTACTATTTTGATGTGAAATATGTCGTTTTAACGAAGAATTTGAAGATGAAGGTGTTTCGAGGTGAACTTTTTCATGCAGATGTTCATGATACCGATGTAGTGATACAAGAGTGACATCCAGTGTATCATTGGACAACGCGTTTTCCTGCACGCCACTGAAAGTCACATTGTTCTCGGTGGCCAAGTGCAGCACTGCCATAAAGTTTTGCACTACATCCGTGGTGGTTTGCGCTCGCTGGGCGCAGAGATCCTTGAACTTGATTGTCTTGTTGAGTCCGCCAATGGCGTCGATGACGTCCGACTTGACGGCATGCATGTTGTGCTCAACCCTTGACTGACTCGCGATTTTATCGGTGATGTACTTCTTCCACTCGATCACTTCTTTGAAGTGATTCAGTTTCTCAGAGTTCATCAACTCTGCGAAGCTAGGCGTTACTTTATCCGCGTTTTCTGTATTTTCCTTGAAACTACTAAGGTCCGATAAAGATTTATCCGAGAGTTCGGACATTGAATTCGGAAGCGAAGAAATTGCACTGTCAGAGTGAAAGTCACTTTGAGAGGATTGTTTAAAAGGCGTTGAGTTGAGTTCCCTGGAAAGCATCTCAAACGAGGAGAAATCTTCACCGATCTCGTCGTCGTCATCATCAAACTCTTCAGATTTTTCCTGCACTACTGGTTGCGAGACTGTTCCTTCTCCGTCCTGGGCTTGATAATGCAACGCGAAGAACTTGTTGAACTCGAAAGAACTCACAGAAACCACGACTTTAGGCTTCACTTTGCGTGGTTTTGAAATGCGTGACTTCTTAGAAGAACGAATGCTCACTTTGGATGAAACACTCAGCTGGTCCAAGTCCAGTATTTTCCGTTTTTTCTATTTAAATGAATACAAAAATAAGACAAGTGATACTCTTTTTGAATAAATATACTCACAGAACGCACTGGTCGTTGAGGTTCAACAAATTCAAACTCTTGTGACCTTTCTAGAATGCCCGCTTGCAAGTCGGATGGCGTCGCAGGACCGGACGTACCTTTGGTGGACGAAGATGGCGTATCACAATGGCTGTCATCCCACACTCCAGACTCCAAGTCACTGTCCTGGTTGTTTATAGATAAAGATGATCTTGTACTAGTGTTACGCGTGGAATCATGATGAGATGCTGCCTCTTCGGGTGAGCTCGGTGAATAGAAAGAATCCCGCTGCGAATGTGAAAAGTTCTTGCTGCGAGACAAGAACGAGTCAGTCTCCGCAGTTTCCATGAACAGCTGACAGGAGTGATGAAACTGTTCA
>NBZA01000556.1:130429-145067 GCA_003054995.1 Aleochara bilineata
GTGAGGTGACGGGTCCGAGTATTGGTATTAATTTGCTTGACAGGTGTAAGCGGCACACGACACGAACGCGAACGAATCTGGCATGAAGATGCGAGCCGCACACGCGGTTCGGCCGACAGTGAGTGGCGGCGCCGGTGCGCAGTTTTCCCGCCGCCGAGTGGGGCGGTTGCGTGGAAGTTTACCAATTCATAATGCCCTGCTTCGGCGATCATCTGCGACACGATATGCCCATTTCCGCTGGGCCGGACTGCAGTGCAGTGGACTTTACTTCGTTGATTTTTTTCAGGGAATGACAGGATTGCCAGGGGCTTTCGGGTAATTTGACGAGCCAGTTCTCCTCTCCCGATGGTAATCTCATCATCAACTCGGAAGGACGAAAGAATTAATTACGTCCGAACAAAGTATCCTTTTGGACTGTAGCTTGAAAAAATTATTATTCGCGGTCTTGTATTTCCAATTAAGCCAATTATTAATTGAGGTAATTAACATTCTTTTTAGTCTTTGATCATTTCATTAATTAGCTTTGCTGCTGACAAAAGCATCAAGATTACAGTGACACAAGCGTTCATAGAAAGGCATTTCTTTTCTTCTGCTAGACCAGTGCCAGACTCTGATAAAAGCCCAACAAACAAGTCACTTTAAGGATTAAATACAACCTGCCTGGACGCCCAAGAGTTAAAAGCTAGCCAAGCAAAGCACTAATAGCTCAGAAAGTGACTCTAATTTCTCCGCAAAACATTCCTTTGTTCCGAAGCTCTTCCCGGAAGAAGTTTTCCTATAATCAAACAAAAATTTCCGGCTGGGATTTTGAAAGTTTGCGGATCTCGTATTACGAGACGAGTTTCGAAGTCCTATTGTCGCTACAAGGACGGCGACGAGGTGAGTTTCAAAGTAAATAGTTGCGTTAACCGCGTCAAACATTCTCTGTTAGTTTTTCATTCCAGCCGCTCATTTATGCAATGTTCAAAGATTATGCGCTCCCGGTTTGTGCATCTCTTTGGCGACGAGATGAGTTTCGTCCTCGTCTGTAATAGTCCTTGAAAGTTGGGATTCTTTACACACGATTTACTATTCGATTTCTTTCGGGAATGAAACGAGTTTCTGTTCACTTCAGCAGTGAACCAGTCGCCGTTTCGGTTTCGCGTATCGCGAGTACACAAACTGCAAATACAAAACGCCGCCTGCATGCTGAACAAAAGCAATAATCCTGGTGATTACAGCGCGTGCCTTGCTGCTCATAAATAAGCCGATGTTTTATTGTGTTCATCGGAAATTACATCACACGATTACTACATGCAAACATATTGAAAAGAGTTCCGTTCAGTTACGCTCTCTTGGATGTAATTCAATGGCCATGCTCAACTTGACCAGTAAAACTCATGAAAAGCAGGCTCCTGGAAAGGCTTAGAACACTTTATGATATTGTATGAGAAGTTTTCCAAGCTTGCAGGCTCTTCTTGGCATCTCGGACTAATAGCGGAAAATGTAGACGAGCTGGGAAATTCAGAATAGAAAATATATCTAAAACTAACACTATGCCAGGCACCCGAGTGGAATTTCAAGACTTTTGCAATATAAACCCGGAAACTTGAGTCCCACTTGCTTCTTGCATTTTGCCATTCTCCCTGTGGCTTTTCTTCTTTTCCTCTGAAGTCTCGACATAAAAATTCGTGTTCGCCTCTCAGAAATTACTTTTAAACTAATGTAGGTAACTTTAAGTATTAATTATTACAAAACTTTAAACTTCATATCAAACAAATTGTAAATTTCTGAGAAAATTTTTTAAAATTCTTAATGATTAAGAATATATTCCTATCTGTTTATCACATTCTAATAAAAGTAAAAGGGATCTAGAGGAATTACATTTACATAATACAGAAGTTTGGCCCTGCAATGAGCAAAAGTTTGCAGAATAAGTGCAGAGGCACAATATTTCGTATTTTGTGCGAAAGCAATTTCCACTTTCAATTGGCTTCTCCTTCGTCGGCGACACTGGCAGTCGTCGTAGCCCCTCGAGCTGCAAGCAAAGTTTCTAAACTCTTTCGGGAGCGAAGCAACGAATGAATGAAGAAAATTAAATCAAATC
This sequence comes from Aleochara bilineata, assembly GCA_003054995.1. NCBI lineage: Eukaryota > Metazoa > Arthropoda > Insecta > Coleoptera > Staphylinidae > Aleochara > Aleochara bilineata. The sequence goes on from NBZA01000556.1 coordinate 132,516, forward strand.
TTCACGCTGCGCTTAACTGTCTTCAATAATTCTCCGTCCCGAGGGTGACGACGCATTGCTGTTAGACATTCTTTCATTACAAGTGTTTATTTATTGTTGGTTTTGGACATAAATCAATAGCTAATTGGATTTGCGATCACAGTGTACCCTCAGGGGACTTAAAATGTGAGTTTTGTTTTCGTACCTGAAATATTTGCAGCAACCGTTTGTAAATGAAGTCCTATTAAGACGAAACGTAACAACCGAACCAAGGAGAAGGAAATGAACTAAAGGCTTGTCTTGAGATAATAACAGACAAGACAATAGTATGTGCACTTGAAGTGGATGTGGATTAGATCCGGATTGTACATTAACAAATTGCTCACTTGGAACTTTTTGCTCTGCTCTGCACTGCATACAGTCTTAAAGGAAGATTCGCAGGAATAAAGCAATTACAAGCAAAGACTATGCCATCCAGGATGGCGCAATTTATGCAATTTATTCATTTAATTCAGTTTATAAACTGAGAGGTACGCTCATAAGTGCATCCGAGTGGAAACGAAGTGAAGTTACTTTGAATGTTTAATTAAAGACCAGCCCAAGTGAGAGTAAAAGAATGCAAAGAATTAAAGAGTTTTCCCCGTGAAATGAAGTTAAGTAAAGTATGAAATCTGATTAAGCGTTATGCCCATGCAAAAACACGCAAAAGAGAGAATTAAAAGCTAATTAAGTTTCAATAGAGATTACGGATTATGCGATAAGAATTTTTACAAGCTCAGGAAGTTTTCCCAGCAAAAAACACAAAAGGGAAAGGAAACTTGAAGCGACGCGAAGAAAAATGCAGTTAACGGAATGTGTAAAACACATTCCGGTCTAGTAGCCAGCTTTCCACCAGACGTAATTCCAATTAACTAAGTAATTGAATACCTTCAATGGCTCTATCATTGCCAGGAAGCCATAAAAGGATAACTAAACTTAAACTTTACTTTGTTTCAAATAATATTTTCCTGTTATTTTTCTAAAGCTTATTTAACAAAGTTATCCTGGTTATAACTAATCTTTCTTGTAAGTCTTACAGTTATTCAGGGCATCACTAAAGGAAAGTTTCAATGCAATGGAATAAAACACCCGGTAAATAGCGATGCAAACAAGAAGAAAACGAATAGGCATTGAAGTAGGAATACGAATGCTTGACTCTATATTTACGCAAGAAGAATTTCCAATAGAGTTAAATCCACTTCGCGAGTAGATGGAAGCGAAGGCAGACTGAAAGGTTCAGGCTTGAAGTTACAATACCTTAATTTAGTGCAGTGTGGGCGCGCTGAGAGATAACAAATGAGATCATTGCGATGATCATTGAGAGAATGGCGTGCCGGCAATCAGTCGCAAGGCGTGATTTCGCCCCGGCACTTTGCCGGATATGTTTGCGGAATACTAAACCTGAAATTGAGAATCAATGCTTTGCAAAGACTCACCGCACTCTTAATCAGTTTACGCAAGGAAACAACAAGTAAATAGGTAACAGACAAGGTTCTCTTGCGTGTGATAAACATGAATAAAACGACCCGAGATCCATGGGCTTCCGGCTGCCAAGGGCGGAAGCAAGTGCAAAGTCATCGCGTTCCGTTGTGTCCCTTAACGAAAATGCATGGACTGGCTTTATAATAATGATATAGTTAGCATGTAGCCGGTCTGCGGCTGAGTTACAGTTGTTGCGGCGAAGCTTTTGCAGTCCGGGAAATGTCCTGGGAGCTGCGAGTCAATGGAGCAACCAAGCTTTTGCTCCCGCTCCTGTGCCTTTTGCTTGTACATTAGCGACATACATATTTTAATATGCGTTATAGCATTTTCACTTCACCCAAGTCTGACATTGGCGTCGGGCGGTGGGGATCTATTGCGAGGATCCGCCGCTCAAGCTGAGCCTACATATAGATCCAAAGCAGTTCTTCTCGTCTTAGAATGCCAGTTTATTAATAAAACAATTTATATTTTCAGCGACAGTGAGTCTGCGCTACATACTTTTGGTTCAGTGACTACCCGATCTAAACAAGTCTGCCAAGGGGTCCAGAAGCAACGACCTTGCCACAAGAAACCAGGTCACTCTTGCGTGCATCAAAGGCCACGACAACACAAATCTCAGTTTTCAGACTGGATTAACTAGGCAGGCCATCACAAGTCTCTCCCTGTCCAAAGAAAGGAGCAAGCGCATACTGGGGTGGTCCAGGAAAGAAGTCCAGCTACTCACTTTCTACTACACGGGGCACGGTACCTTTAAGAAACATCTTCAACGCATGGGTATCAGCACCGACCTAACATATCGTTGCGAAGAAGATGACGAAACGGCAGAGCACATTTTTTGCGAATTTTCGGCGCTACAAGACGCGAGACTCAAGGCACTAGATGCAACTCACGCCAACTTGCACACATTTGGCACACTACCCATCGCCAGGTTGAAGGCGCAATGCCTGATGGCCTAGGTGCGGTAACCCGGGTCCGGGTTGCACTCCATGTCCACTACAATCTAGCATTTTCACTTGGTCCCCTTGTCTTTGGTTTCTGCCTTTCTACCGTTTTGGTTGTTTTATCCAAACAATGAAACCAACTTAAAATCTTTTACGAATGCAGTGTTGCTTCTTGAGCAAAGATAACATAAATCCTTTAATATCACGGAGAAAATTAATTATGAAACTACTCCAGAAGTATATTTAATTAATAGAATTTGAATTATTTTGAGTTTAAAGTTACGCTTTGCATTCTATTGCATTGCATTGGAATAGTAGGTATAAAAGGGCAAAAAAGCTTTGATAATGCACTCGTAAACTTCGACCACTTTGTAATTAAAGTTCCTAATTCAATATCCGCGTACCCACACGCTTGCTTTAGTCTACTCTGCGTTGCACTGTTCTGGTCTGGTCGGTCTAGTTTGCATTGCTTGGGTTAGGTTGCAGTGGGCTGAGCGGTCGCGTTGAAATTACATTCTGCATGTATAATTATGCGCGGCCATCTGTTGCAGAGATCAGGACGAGAACCCAACGCTCAACCTTAACGTGCAATAATCCACTGCGCATTTATTGCTTGCTACTTAACGTCCTCCATTTTAAGCTCTAGCTCTCGTATCCCGAGTGAATTAAAAATCACTCAATGCGCTGTTTTATCGGTTCTTTTATTGAAACCAAATCTCTTTGCTTTGGAGAAGCACCTAACTAGTGAATAGCAGTCGTGACCTGATTGGAAAATCAATGATGCGATTCAGCGAAAAGCATTCAAACCTCTCCCTGCATCGCTAATTGGAAACTCGCGGACATTTCGTGCTTTTTACTGACTCCCTCATTACGCCTGATATGCACCCCACAAAACCAACAAACAAAAAGAGATAAAAAATCTCCAGGGAAATTTTTGTGAACATTTTTGAAAAATTCCCATACTTATTGCGACGTTATTGATTGGTACAACATGTCTGCAGTTTTTTGGCTTTTAATGTCACCATGCTACAAGGTACAAGCAATCGCTAGTGGAACGACAACAAGTTGGGCAAAAATGTAGTTTTAAAAAATTTATGGCCTGTCAGCGAAGTGCTCGCCGCGGGTTGCGCTGCGGAATAGTTAAGAGGTGCTGCCACCGGTGTGCCATGTTTTTTCGGCGCTGAGTTGGGCCCCGTAGCGGGCAGGATCCAACATGTTCCCACTTTACATGGATTATTAGCTTGCGTCCGCGTTGTACAGCTACACAATATACGGCCCAACATGCTTGTTTGCCGACTTGTAGGTATTATATTGCGAAAGTTTTTCAGCGTGTTCGTCAGGATTTTTACGTTTTCCGCAGAACTCCATTTGTAAGGAGGAAATTAGGTCAGTAATTTACTCATCATTAGCACCGGGAGCTCCACTGACGAGCGTTAAATTATTAATCAACCCCAACGTTTAAAAAACGTGAAAAGGGGAAGAGCAAAATAAGAGAAATCAACTGTTGAATATTAAGAGGAAGAGAAAACCCGGAATAAGGGTGAAAGCGTGTTTTGGGAAGCTCGGGGAAGAAATAACGAGGCGTGCAAGTAACGAGCCCTTGTTTAAACATGAAATGAGACTTAATGTTCAGTGCGAATAACAATGTTTAGTTTCCTCTTTGCTCTGTTGTTTCACGTTACTTCTTCTTCAATGCTTCGCACAGCCAGAGCTCAAACTACGTTTACGTTGATGGGGACAGTCTATTATTCACTGAACACTAGAACTTGCCCAAGGAATACAGAAAACGATTACAATCAAATGAAATATTCTATGAAGAAAAGACGCAAATCCTAAAATACTTCCGAGATGCAAAATGAAATTGAAGTTTTTATATGTTGTACGTAGAATGAGTGTTTACGATGACGTTTATTCGTTATCCTGACTCTGACGCGACGCGACGCAATGCCATCAAGGAGGTGATGACATCACCAGGACTATCAGCGAACTGAACTGAGTAACGCGCAGTCATTCATCATTTTGTTGCATTCGTATGCAAATTGCATGCAAATTTTATCATGTCATTGAATACACCGAATGAGCATGCAGTGATGTTATCCTTGCAAGAGAGGCAAGTGTGTAGTGCAGACTGCTACAAGATTACAATACGATGTCTTGTGCTGCTGGGTTGGGAAAGTTTGCACAAGCGGGACGCATTCGCGTTGTAAAATAGCTGTCATAACCGTAGTCGTAGTCATTCTCGACGAGGATGCTCGAAAATAGAAAATAAACTCTCAGAAGGTACACAAACAAGTACGCACGCAAATGTGCCGTAATGGAAAGAATCTTTCAATCTTCTTGCGGATTCAAGTGATAGAGTATTATTTATGCTAGTCGGTGATGCAATAAACTTTAATAAAATTAGCAGAATATAAGGCACGAGGCGAGGATGACACTGAGAATTGGATTAATTCAACACCCATGTGTTTTGGCGAGACGCTCTAACGAAGTTCGTTAAGGATGCAGGCAAGCAGGCAAGAAGTGGTGCCATCAGTGAGACACTTAGCCAACGAGGCGCTTGTCACTTACGCGCTTGATTACGATTTCCGTGTGCGGTAAGTGAATCGTCAGTGGGGTAACTGAACATCTTGATGACAATTTCAGAATTCCGAATAGTGATGTTGATGATGATGATGGGGTCCGACGTTTAACTTGAACACTTGCTCGTGGTAGCTCACGAGAGAAAATATCACAAATTAACCGCGTTCTTCTGGTTGGTTTTGCAGGAAATTTCTATTGTCTTGTCACGATTTCAAGTACATGGCGCATTCACGTTCACATTCTTGTCGGGAGTTTGTTCCTTCAGGCGTATATCCGTATATCTCATTTAGTTTCCGCAGGAATTCTACTTCAAGCAAGTTAAATTTCGTTTCGTTTCGTTACATTCCATTCGAATTTGATGAGCGGAAATATTTTCACGGGTCGGAGGCGCCAAAGAAGATTTATGAAAATGCATCAGATATGTTTAATTCATCACTACTTTACATGCCACTTGCTCGGACCTGAAATCAGAACCCTACTTCGCTCCAAATGGTAATTTTGGGACGCACAGTGCTAAGTTCGTGGTTCGTGGTTCCTCAAGAAGTAACTTTAAATCCATAAGTTATACTGCATTCCATTTTGCACTTTGTGCTCGCTTTTGGTCAGATTCGATAAGAGGAAATACTTGTAAGGATAAAAGTTCTAATTGACGTGAAGAATCCTTAATAATTTCACATTCAAACTCAACAAAAGCTCGAAGCAAACAAATTCTGAATGGGAAAATGAGAAATATCCGCAGACAAATATCAACATTTGCCATTTACGCTACGTTTTGCTCTCTGGCTATGCTCGTGTTTGCCTGACGGTAAGTTTAGAATCCTTGCCGTATGTGGTGCTTGCGTAGCGTACGTGCCACAATGGACTCGAGGGCAATAAATTTATGTGTAATAAGGGATAATAATTCATAGCGAGAAGCTTGGGCGGAATAATTGAATTCGTTCATTCATTACATAGCATGCATGCGCTTGCTCTTGCTTTGCCGAAATCGCACCGAAGCAAGTGTTTGGTTTCCTCGACTCTGTACCTGATTCAAAATAATAACTGTATGTTCCACTGCATTTCCCTCAGGAAACAATTTATTCCGCACGACTGGTGAAACTTGACACGGCATCTCACCTTGTACAAAATGATATTATTTTTGAGTTACGTTGAGTTCTTGCGAGTTTGCGCATTTTTGAGCAAATGCTATGTACATCTCATTGTGAAACGCGCTGGAATAGATTGAAAGCGTGAAATATTCACATACATCTATTTTATAGATGCGAGCTTGGGATGCATCCGCACGTTCTCTCGCTTCAAGTTCAATATCCGTTTAGGAGCCGGAGTCAAAGCCAGAGCTAGAGCTAGAAACTAATCCCAAGACGCCAAGTGTTACGCATCCCCTACAATGCCAAGTTAACTTTTCAAATGGTGCTTTCATCTACAAGGCTATTTCTTGTCGATATCAGCGGAGTTTTATCAAAGGATATCTTATTGATTCGTATCTAAATATAAACAACACGATTTGTTAGTTCTATGTGATCAATAGTAGGTATCCTAGTATCAGTACCCTACAAGTACCCTAAGCTCGTGGTGTTAGTATAATATTGCAAGATCCCCTTTGGAGATAATGGTCCTGTGCATTTTCTAGCCGTTACGCTATTAAATTATTCATTCACAGAGGTCACACCAACTAGGTAACCCACCAACCTTTGCATAGGATAACCGACGACTTCCGTTTGAATTTTTTAGTCGTGGGCGCTTGCGTCGTTGTTGTACTGGTCGTGATGAAGGATAAAGCTATTACGGCGATGTGCGATTGAAATAACGCACGCATGAGCAGAAATGAAATTGAAACGTTGGGTTGGCGCACAGTTCAGCAGAATTTTTAAGGATGAATGTCAAAAGCTAGCTACTCACTCGTTTCGCTGACGCTGGGCCCAATCACAGCCGGGTACTGGAATCCGGCGAATCCTTTCTTATCTCCGCTCTCTGAAATCAGAATTTATCCACGGCGTTATACAGAGAAATATGGCATAGTTTTTATAGCTAATATGCATTCGGAGGATAAACGGTGCACAATGGGGGATGAAGGATGAAAAAATGCACGCTAGACACTTATGAGTAACAAGGATAAAGGCGAAGACGAAACGCAAAGACTGGATAGTCCTTTGTATAAAAACTGGTCCCCGAGTCCTCGAAAAACGATGGAGAATTATTCGGCAATTTGCCGCCTTGTCTGTTTACTTCCATCATCTTTCCTCCATCGAGTTTTTATACAGGAGGACAAAGAATCCTTCATTTAGGGATGCTTATGAGAATCTTTCTGAGATTTATGGTAGGACTTTGTAGATGCAAACGACGGACACGTTAAGTACGTAGACTGGGGAATGTTTTCGTACATCGTTGGGTTGCTCTTGCGCTTGAGTTTGTGCATTGACAGGCAAGCAACAAGCAAAAACTCCTGCACCGGAAGCGCCCAGATGGAGTTGCCATAAAACGCAACTAAATGGGAACGAGCTTGGTGGTTGGTGCACGGCGTGGCGGCGCAAAGTAAATATATATACAAGAGGAGCGAAGGGACGAAACGAAGCAAAAAAAATTAAGTATGATATAAAGACGTCGCTCGTTGAGGCCGAAATATTGCAGGCGACGCTCATAAATAAGCGATTTAGCGAAAGAGACAAGACGGCTTCTTCACGCTGTGAATCCCCCTGTTCCACAGATAATTCTCATAAGCATTAGAAAAAGCTGATCACCTGGCGCGAGCAAAAGAGGCAAAAGTGGATTGATTCAGTTACCAGTGAAAACGGCTGTGGGTTCCTGTATGTTCCGGATGCGAGTAAAGGTCGTGATTTGATTACTTGTCGGGACTCTTTCAGCAGAGCCAAGCGACCGGACGGCATTTAATCGAATCTCACCGCAGCCGCAAAAGTGAGCAAAACATCTGTTGGATGTCACGGCTTTGCAAGAACAAGGATTCAAGGATTCGCCCAACCAAAGCGGAAACAACACAGACACGAACTTGAACATGGACATGAACATTCCGCAGATCGGAGATAAATTGGTTTTCACAGCAGTCGCCAGCGCGCCATCAAACAACCTGCATGGGTCGGGCGCCAATCTTCTAATCGCTATTAATCGGCAACTCAAGCAAACAATGAGCTCTACTTCACTCTACTCTGCGTCTGTGTATCTGGATTGCGGGTTCAAATGGTTCCAGACCGAGTTTGAGCTCGAGTGCTGGCAAACAACACGCAAACTGAACAGACGGCGTCCATCAAGTTGGAAGTGAAATAATTGATGATAATGAACCAAATTCACCACTGTTTCATTACAGTACAGAGCCCTTTAATAAATAATTCTCTTAAACTAACCTAAGAGTACCTAACAGTGAGAAATGCAAAATATTTTGACACACTTAAGACTGGCAGGAGCAAATTCAGATTAATTGACTGACGTTCACCACGGTGTGAAATATCGATGGGGATATTGGATCTGCAAACTTAGGATCCCAGTACAGAAGGTCTAATTCAAAGAAGGTGTTGCAGTCGATATCCCCGGGGTAGTTGAAGCTGAAGTTTCGCCTAAATGCCTCCCATCTCAGCAGGAACATAAATTATTTGGATGCAAAACAAAGTTGAAGTTATTTGCCCAGAGGTTACACAACACCGGAAACAGATAGCATTAAACTTTTACCACGCGTAGAATATTTTTCTCACATGTGGGGGTTCCAGTGAACTATAACAATTTTGCTCTGTCGAAAACATATTTTAGATAAACGTAAACTTAACTTGATTCTAATTGCAATTAAAACAAACTTTTATCTGAGCCCAGGACTGAAATAATCCAGAAAGTTTCGGAATTTCTACGACTCCGACTAGATTTCCTGCTGGGGTATAATGTTAGACAATCAAGGTAACAGTTCTCTAAGATTACTACATTTTCACCGGCGAGTCGTTAAAAAGTTTTCGTGCGCAAAGTAAATCGTTTACTTTTCAACAAACAGAACTTGTTTTTACCACCTCTGAAGGTCTTGAACTACATAAAGTTTTATGATTATGATGTGCAAATCCATCACAATCAGAATTGTTTACTTGAAGCAGTGAACGCTGCACTAGGTTCCCCAAAACTCCCTGGTAATATAATTTCTGCAATATGCCAGCAGACTTATTTCTCTGAAGGATTCCACGTGGAAAAAGTTGAATGCAGGTGCAGCATGTACGGATTGTCATTAATATAGACAACGCTTTTAATATATGAAAAGTACCGCCTCGGAAGCCCCAAAGGGAATACATTTTCTCACTCAAGAATACGATAAGTGTGATGAGACTGAACGAGTAAGCCGCTTGCTTAAATGTAAACAACAGCAAAGTGCTCATAAAACGAACGAATGTCGTGAGGGGAAAGAGAAAACATCCGTTAAGTTATACTTTAACTTTGCACTAGCAAGGGAACTAGAACTACGTATGTTCCTATTGATTTCTAGTTGGCAACTCTGCAAGGATAACAGCCGAGCGCCACCTACAGGCCAGGATAACAGATATTCACGGTATCCTGTGCCACGTGGCAGGATTCTAGCAACAGTTCCGCCCCCTGGTGTAGTAGGACTGTGGGATATTGAACATTACAGGTTCCTACTATGTTCCAGGATAAGTCAAAGCATATTTTAGAGGACTCACCTATCGTATTGTCATCAATCGGTTGAAACTGAAAACTGGCTTTGAATCCTTGCCCCGGCCAGTCGGAGTTTGCGATGAATTCGATGAAGAGATCGCCACCAGTCGAAAGAATTTCCATCTCGGTTCCCTCGTTGCAGAGCACGCGTATGGATGGATCCGATGATGATTTGCCATCGTAGACGCGAATTAGGTCTGCGCGGTTCAGGCAACTGTAATTAACAAACCCAATTAGCCACTTCATTAACCACGAAACCACCCAAAACTCAAATACCAAAGAGCATACTCTAAAAACTTTGGCAGCTCTACTGTGAGCCTATTAGTGAGAGATTTGAACATTCAATCAGAGTTTTCCAAAAACTCAAAGATCTAAAAACTTGGGTTCTTCCAAACCTCAATTGTTCTTTCTATTTAACTTGAATCCCAATCCTAGTGGTAAACCCTTTCCTCTCCATCTAATACATATTGAGATCTAGAATAGCATAAGGCTGATCCCAACAAATCTCACTTTTTCTTGTTTTCTCTGGGTAATTTCGATCTTCTTCTGGTGTTCGCTTTGCTTTTAGTTTCGCGAGCAAACTTCGCTGAACTGAACTGAACCTAACCGAACTTGAGCGGCGCTGTGTTGAACTTTTTGCTACATTTTCCGAACAGAGAACACGGAAAGACGGACGGACATAGAGCGGAGCGGAATTCGGCTCGTTCGCCTACTTTTTATTCACGTTGGGTTTGCCGAGTCTTGCCAGATCCTACATTTCCTCCGCAAAGCGCCGACGAAAGGCGCATCGGCGCGGCGAGGCTCGCACGTGAAGAGCTTTCTTATTCTTATTTCTCTCGTTTCTCGCGTTTCATTTCTTGTAGATCCACCGTGGAAGGGAAGGGATGATTGCTTGTCATCCGTACATTCAGCGAGAAATTTAAAGAAACACTGAATGGGACGCAGCGAAGTAAACTTTCAAGAGCAATTCCGAGGCCAAAATAAAAGAGAAAGTATCTCACATTGAAAACATGAAACATGAACAAGAAAGACGCCAGGTTACTGTTCGAACACGCACTCGACGTGCAGATGAAGAAAATGTATGAGAACTGGAAGGAAATCGCTTTTTTGTCATCTCTTTAATAAGCTTCGAAGAAAATTCAAGGACCACGCAGTTGGAAAAGCTAAACTTTTGCACAGGGCATGCTTTATGGGCTAGCGCCCTCAATTTCTAAGCTGAAGCCCTGACTGGCTTTTTGGCAATTATGAAAATTGGACCGGGCAGGTCTTGATTTATTCCGGATTTGAATCCTGTAGGAGAAAAGTTGGTGCGTATTTGCTCGCTGCCCATTGTTATTTCTTTTGTCCCCTGTTTCCTGTTTTCACCAAATACAAATAAGACTGCAAATACAAGTCTCAGCTGAACTGAAATTTTATTACGCTGTTATTATTCTCCTGCCCGAGAGTTAGAGGGATGAAAAGATGAAAAATTGACGTGACATGCACCGTCTTCCAGGTACATTATTTGATCTTAAGTCTCCCAGGTCCTCCCCAAGTATAATTTAGTCTTCCTTAGATGAACTTTGATGTATTTAATTAATTTTAAAGCCGATAATAAGACAAAAGGTTGACTCTGTCAAGATTTCGCTTTGGAGGAAGAGAACGAGGAGATATATGAGGTGGTTCATCTCTGACCTTTGGTTAATAGAACAAGACAGATATATCCAGACCTAGGCCAATCTCTCACCTAGAAAAGCGTGAAGAAAATAGAAGAGGACGAGAGTGGACGTAAACGTAAAAGCAAAGGGGGACACTGGGGAGCACGACACTCTACGACTCGGGCCCCTGGAAGATTTATGGCGTAATTAACCTCTACGCTGACATATTTCATATAGGACAGCAAACGACGCGACGAACAAAAACCCGGCTAACAGCCAAGCAACTTCTTGGATCGTTTGCCCGACGCCAACCCCAGAAATCCTCGATTCAAATGTCTCTAAATTGCTTACTACCACCGCCATTTACTCCCCAGATATGCGTTTAAATGCCACAATTATATACAAATAATGATATTTCATGTTTTTGCTTAGAGACTTAATAACTTCCTCTAATGACTCTAACTTTGAACTCTGGAACTGGCTCTGATTCTGGGACTGGCCCAACGTTTATTCAGTACGTCAAGTGTGACAAACTGCAAAACCGAGTATATTTCCTGTGAAACCCCAGTTTGGCCTAATTTTTGTTTGGCTTACTGGATTAATTCGTGGGGAGACTTATGAACAGTTGTTTAGATATAATCTGCTATTAACTCGGATAAACACTGAGTGTTTTTGGTTTGTTTCCCGGGCAACAGCATCAGAATGTGTGTTTTAATCACCAGAGCCAACCCCAGGCAAAACACTTTCTGTTATTTGACAGAAAAAATAACAATTCGAAGTGCTTTTAAAGTAAATAAAAAATATAAAACACCGTGAGTGCATCCGGGCTATAGATGATGTGGTCGCATTTGGTCCATTCGCCACGACGCGACATATTGAACATTTGGTCTATTGGGAGGACAACACAATAGTGTGATGGCTGGCATATTGTGCGTTGTCCTTGGCAAGCGCACACGCATATTTATTGTCCTCCCGGGGAATCGAACAAATCCATGTGCAATCCGACGGGTATTATAAAACAAAACAGGAACTGTCAAAAAACAACCTCCCGGAAACACAAATTCTCAAATTAATTTATACCACCTATGAAAAACACAATAAAGAGAAACACACCAACAAATCAAAATGATAAACTATTTAAAAGCTGTCGCGATGTTGCCTCTCTGGGAGGTCATCAATATTCCACACACATCCGAGCCGCACTCGGTTAAATATTGAAATTCTTTGCTGTTTGTTGA
>NBZA01000556.1:154877-166758 GCA_003054995.1 Aleochara bilineata
ATTTTTTTTTTTTTTTTTACAAAAATCTACATGAAAACTTATGGATCATTGTGTGTTTTATAGATATGTGCAGTCACATTCTGGCCAGAGATCTCTTCATTCAAGGAATTCTCAGCGATAGTATAACAGCCACTAAGTGCAGTTCTTGGGATAACTACTTGTTTGGAGTTTGTCGCAAGAACACCGTGGTGTGTTTAGGCGAGAACACGGACCCTAAAGCCCGTGGCTCTTTCTTCTTTGTACCTCAAACCAGCTACCACCACTAAACAAATTGGCAAAAATGTTTAACCTGAATGGATATTTTAATTGGCACTTGGTCTTAGTTTATTGACTGTTTCTCTGTATCTTAATGTGGCAATAAACAATTGACTTAATTGCTCTTTCTGCAATTCAAACGAGGAATTATAAAATTTATCACTTTTATAGTGTTTCCCCGCAAACGAATTGTTTTCCTAGTTAGCTATAAATATTTTTAAAATACGCAAACTTTCAAGAACTAATGTTCTATAAAAGCAATTTGCATAAACGCCTACTAACATAAAACTGCCATTTAGATAAGAGCTGAATGGGCGTTGGGACACTTTGATGGCACATAAATAGCCAAGACGGAAACCAAGACGTCGAGAAGCAGCGAAGAAGAGTGAGTGGCAGAAATGCAGCAGCGCATTTGTTTAGGGATATGTGTCTGGCTCAGCGCCATACTTGCCTGTATCAGATGTCAAACAACTCCAACTCCGCCAGCCGCGTTCTACCTGGATACTCGTGCTTCCGCAACGCGCAAGTTTGATCATCCAGACACATCAACAAGTGGCAGCGGCAGCAGGAACAGCGTTAACAACCAACTTGGGGAGGGTGGTGGTCTTAATGAGCGCCTACCGACCAAGTTGATCATCCATGGATGGACAGAGAATGCAAATAGATCACACTATATTGATCTCGCCAAACTGTTGTTGAAACGCGAGGACTGCAATGTGTTTCGAGTGGATTACTCGGCCATCGCCGACCAGAACTATGTCCTAGCAGCGACGTCCTTCGGCATTGTGGGTTAGTTCTTGCAAGAGTTGTTTGCTTGTTGGTTTGTTTCAGAAGTTTTTGAGTTGTGTTTTTGTTTTCGATTATACCAGGGAATTATATCGGGGAGTTTGTTGCGAGATTAATCAAAGAGTTTAATATCCCACACCGGAGTGTCCATGTGATAGGGCACTCCCTAGGGGGACAAGTTTCGGGAAGTGTCGGACGGCGCGTTTTGGAATTAACCGGAGAAAAAATCCACCGCATCTCAGCCCTCGACCCGGCAGCCCCCCTCTTTGAGATGAATCTAGATAGTTTCAAGTTGACCAGAAAAGATGCCGAATTCGTTGACATTGTACACACAGACGCCGGGGTGTTGGGATACAAAGAGGATCTAGGAACAGTAGACTTTTATCCTAACAGTGGTCACAGGTTGCAACCAGGTTGCAGGGAAGGAGATGCTGATAGTTTTGGGACTGTATCTGGATACCTGGATAATTGTGAGTTCTTAAAATTTATAATTTCAAGATTTTTTTTTTTTTTTTTTAGTTTATTGTAGCCATCATAAATCTATCATTTACTATAGCATTTCAATTTTGAAATCTTTACCGACAATCAAGTGTGACTCATGGAGAAATTTCCGGAATGGAAAGTGCGATCAAAATGAAAGAGCACTTTTCGGGTATCAAGCCCCTGAGAATGCATCAGGGAGGTACTATTTGGAAATCGACTACGATGACGAGTATATCCGCGATATTCTTCTGGCAGCATAAATAATAAACACGAGAACAAACTGTTTCCTTACACTTACGCTTTGTATGTTGTGCTTGAAAGTAATTTATCACGAAATATATAAGCCTATTGAATGTGAACTTAAACTTGGACTGTTTGCTCTACAAAGCCCGAGGTCCAGGCCTGGGTCTGGGTTGCGGTATAGAACTGGAAAAAGTTGCCTATGAAAGCACATTTCGGCAAAATCAGTTCAGTTCGCGGGTTGTTTGCATGTTTGCTCGAATAAACCCAACATCCCAACAACAAGGGGGGAAATATCGATAGATTCAGCATTTTGCCCAAGCAACTCCACGCAAGACAGGCATGCTGTTGTCCGTTTATTTCCGGAATGTGAATGCGAATCCATATAACATGTTTATAACCGTGACTAAGTCGCTGAAAATTCCAGCAGTTCATACATCTGTACCGATCCCACCACATTCCCCAGCACCAAACATCGTTCCCCGAGACGATGACTTGAATCTGTTTTGTTTATATACATGTTAAGATGTTGAACCTTGTAGATTTTTGCAGTTGGGTTGGTCGGGTGCTGGATTACGATTCGGTGCAGTACTTGAACCGTGTTGTGTGCCGTGCAGTTACAGAAAGACTGATAGCAGTGGGAATAGCGTGAAACCTGAGCCGGAACTCAACTGTACTCGAACTGAACAGCAACGTTTTTATTACGCCCGCTTGTTATATGGTTGTGGGATGGATGGGCTCGTGGAGAGTGGAGAGTGCAAAGAGTGAGAATTTATTAGTTTCACTTGCCTTGTTCCCTGTGATACGTGATATGTTTTATAAGCATCAAACTATAAGTAGAAAACTCCAACAACTCAACAAACCCGGAACATATGGCTAAAATGTGTTTGATTCAAAACTTTCATCTCAGAATGTTTTAATTCCGCAAAATGTGAAGTTGATTGAACACAGAAATTATTTCCCGAGAAGAGCGTTTTTAGCTACTTTCAGTTCGTTGAATCTTCCTAGACTCCCAGAATGAATAAAAACCTTCACCCCTTCTTCAAGACGCGAGAAACTAATCGCATTTTCTCTGGAATTGTAGGGTTTTTCTCTGGCATGGTATTTAAAACGCTCGTTAAACAACAAGGCTGGGAACAATGTTTCCCCTTAAATAAATACTGATTCATTTGGAGCTTAATGAATGTGCTGCTGTAACCAATTTTCTAGAAAAATACGGTTGGAGACCCGATGCGATGGGGAAGTGATTTAATGAGAATCATTTAGCGACGCAGGACCGCTATAGTTCTATCGATATTGATGGCGTCCTCGTCATTATACGCAAGCATCAAATAAAACATTCAAGAGTACAAGTACAGTAAGGCAAAGTGGAATGAAATGAAAGGAAATGAAAGAAAATGAAATAAAACGGCAGTAGAAATAAAGATATCTGTGAGAAATGTAATATTTCCTGACGTCGCGCAATAAACTTCACTCAACGCACGTTATTATATTAGAAATACGAGTGAATAAAAGAAATGAATATAAAATGGTGATGGATGGATAATTCCGTTATTGGTTTGTTTGCTTCGGGTTCTGGTTCAGTGGATCTGCATTTATAATAACGATACACAAATAAACAAACAAACAAACATGCGTTAAACAATATGACCCATAAAATAGATAATGCACCGTTGGCAGCATATCTGCAACCATCAAAAAGAACTCATGAAGAGCGGTATTGAAGGGCAGAAAATGCACGCACATAATAGCAATAATAGAGATGTACATGAAGCATTCAATTTCCGGTCCTAGTTCCAGTCCTAGTCCCGATCCTGCCTCGTAAACATGTAACAAATGTGCTCGCCGACGTTTACGATTTTAATAATGTAGAACTGCGCAAATATACATGCATTAAATGCACTCCACCCACACTGCGAGCCTCGATTCCATCTATAGTTTCTATACAAATGTTCGGTTCTGTTCCGTTGTGTTGTGTTCCATTGTATTGTGTTGTGAATGCAAGCCAATGCATTGCATTGCATTGCTATGTAGACGACGTGGTCCCAATGCAATAATATTATGCAATTGCAATTTGAACCGCGCATACCTCAGTATATCGCGTTCGGCTTGTTAACAGAACCGCGCAAAAGTTGCAAACCGACTGAATGGCCGGATCTCCACAACAAGACATACAAAACGCGACTATAATGCTCCAACAACGGCACAACATTACATCCCCGTGTGAAATTTCAATGGCGTTTAGTAGAAATTTAATTAAATTCTATATGGGGACTTCTCTCATCGTTCTCTCGTCTCTGCTTCTATTTTGTGGGTTTTAAAAGTTTCCAAGAGGGCGTCGTGTAAGTGGAGTTGAATGATATTGAATTACCAAGTTTAACATGCACGTGTACCTTCACACGTGCCAACTTTTACAACTCGGATGCATATGGAGTCTGGAGTAAGTAAATAGTTTATACTCGTGTACTTAAAGTTCCATCATCTTTGCTAAGAATTCATCAATTTGGATTTCATCCTTCCTGCAAGGATAACCGTACCCCGTTAATAAACTAAACATATTTTGATTTAACTTTGAATAAAACCACTTCAGTATGTCAGTAAATTAATAACATCAGAGTATTGCAAATACATGTTTGCTGGGCCCCATTCATCGAGTAATTATGTTTGACTTGCTGTTGCAGAAAGTTGCACATTGACAATAAGTGTCGCCCCCCATTCGAGCTAAGCTTGAATACGCGGTTGCACCCGGCTGAATGCAAAAGAGCAATCAGCAAAGGCCCTGAAAACGGCAGAAGCAGAACCGGAGACGGAAATTCAAAAGGAGAACGCAATGCATTTGCACTTTGGCGTTGGCGGCAGAGCATAATACATGACGCTCTGGCGCGGATGGCGTAAAACTGACGCTGAAAGGAGCTGCTCCTCCGCACGATACAGCACGGATGTTGGCTGCACTTCCGGCCGCGCAAGTATCCGGAACACGAGCCATTCAACGCGTCGTTTTCATTAAGCAAGAAATATTAAAATTTCCCAAAGCCCAGTAAGCTTTCGGCGCATTCCCGAGGAGAAATGTAAATCGTGACTTACGTTTGTCAATGAAGCGGAACGTGCCGGAAAATCCTGTTGAGTTCGATGAGCGCCCACCCGAGTGGAACTCGAGCACGAGGCCAGGACCAGACGAGTACAGGACGTTCGGAATGTCAGCCAAACCGCCGCAGAGAAGTGCTGCCCATGGTGTGTACTCGTTGACCTCGCCACCGTCCAGGTGCAGAAAAAGCTTGACATAGTCAGACCGCACACAGCTGGAAAAAATAGAAAAAAACATTATTAATAACAGCAGTTTGTAATTCTTTCCAGTAAATCACTGGGTCTTGATACAGATGTAATGTATGCGAAATTATGAAAAGCAAGTGTTAACAAAGTCACGTCGCGAATATGCAGTCGCTCGCAAACTCAGACGGCAAACCTAAACGTGATAGGATCCCTGAAACTACAACTGCAACTGCAGTTCGTCGGGCCCGTCTGCTTGAAACTCGTCAGACACACAATTTGAATTTATAACACGTAAAACGCTCATTTAACAACTGCCACCGTTGTCATGGTATGTTTCTCAGAATATACCCCGAAAATGATACATCCCCAATTTTTTTTTTTTTTTTTAAAGAAAAATTTCAAATTGTATTTAATAATTGCGGAGCTAGAAGACTGAAATGTTGAAATCGATGAGCAAGTGAATGACTAGGGAACGCAGTAGATTCTTGACCAGCAGCTGTGGGATAGTGGACTAACTGATGCTTGAGAGCAGACCACACGACTAGGAGCAGCCGGATATATGTAATGCACTTAAACTTCGTTAATAATTCAACTTGATTGCACGTATCACTCACGTCGCTGCAGTTTGATCCAAAGAATAACGTACAACGCCAGCCCAATCGCAAGCTGCTGTGCAAAGTTAATATTATCCTGAGCTACGGTCTGGTATGGTAGAAGTATTATAGAAAAGTACGCCGATGAACTGTGAGCTATAAGTAACTGCTCGATAACTTTGAGCATACTTGAAAATTGCCTGCTTATTGATCTCTGAGTCAACTCTACATAAAGAACTCCTCCTAGAACCTGGCCAAGTTTAATATTAAAACTCTTTTGATCTACGAGCAACCACCCAGTACCCAGGATCTAAGATCCCAGTTGACCAAGGATTACACATCCTTATTATATGTCAATCTTTTCATATATCTCCAGTCAAATGCAGGCATTGATTTGCAATAGTACTGAAGAATTTAAGAAGAAATTGGATTAAAAACTAATAGAAAAGTTCAAACACGCAAAGGTCGTCCTGACTCCTGGACAGGCCAGTGTTGCCACGTCAATTTGCAGTTCAGAACTTTTGTCGTTGGCGTCGCGCGCATTTATTTTCTAGGTGGCGGTTTTTTACTTTGTATTAGTTTCCAATTACAAATTACAAGCAAACAGCACTATTACGTGTAATGGAAAAGCGCAAGCGCCAGCTCAAACTCAAACCCAAGCAAGCTGAAACCCAACTCTGACTTTGTGTTTCTTTCTTCTTTTGCTTGCTTCTGGTTCTGCCTTTAGTTCCCTTGGAAGTAAAATGTTTTATTAGGTTCTTAACATTTCCCATTTAGTTTTTCTTAGTTTCTTAGTTGGCATAAAAGCATAATTTACATGAGTAGCAAGAAAGGTAATTACAGCGAATGTTAATTATGGGATTTGCAGAAAACCAAGAAAGGGAAGTGAAAGACGTAAAGTGCGACGACTAAGCGAGGAATTTGCGGCAATTGCCGGCAAAATAATTCGAATGAAAAGCAGCGGGTGCGTTCGTTCTTCCGCAGCCACAATTTCGACAATAATAAGTATGTTTAGTACCTGGCAGACGTCTCAATAGACGTCGGTTCCGCACCAGCATTCGCCCTTCAGTCGCTGATTAAAGCGCAAGCGCACGTAAGCATCTTCAATGGGTGCTTGTGTATTAAGTTATATAACTCTCGAGTTCCACTCAAAAATATATACTCTACAGAGTGTTTCCTACATATCCTGCATTTCCTTTTAGTTTGATAGCGTTTCAAGCAATATATTCTCAAAAGTCTCTGTACATATGCTAGAAACTAATGAGTAGAATTCAAAGCACCCTTGCAGTCACTCATTCATTCACTCGCATTTGAGTTGAGATGCTTGCAGCCGCCTGCGCACATTGGTATACACCTTCCCTAAGTTATTGCATAATAAATTAGTCGAATAAATAAAGCAGGTTTAGATTAAGACACACGCGGTGACGCGCGGAATGAGAAATTCGCGCAATCTGGAAGCCGAGGTGCCTGGAAGGAAGCATTCGTGGTTTTCCTTCCAACCACTGCTATTCGGTGACAATGAGCTTAAACCACATCCCCAATCCTAGCCCTACGTTCGCTTCAAAGACAAAAGAACAAATCGCTCAGTGATCAACTTTGTAAAGAATCGATTCATTCGAAATTATGCAGAAGAAGTTCCGAAGTCGCCTAGGAATATTGATATTATGATGTCTGTATGATAAGACGATATCAACCAAAGGCATTGATAGTTTTCCACTTCATTGAAGGGCAGGATACAGGCTGTTAGTGTATCTGCGCTGGTAATTTCCGGCCGGACTTTTATCGACTACTAAACGACGCCGTAATCGATAAAAACGTAGAAAACAGGAAGCGAATGAAATATTCACGCTTCGAGCACACCGATTACTTCACGACACGTGAATTTATTTCTTCCTTGAGGGTAAAAACCCCCTAAAACCTGAGCAACCGCACGGCAGAAAACAGCAATTTCATCAAATTTACCAGGTTCTGTATTAGTTTCAGCAGCGTTAAGTGAAATGTAACAAGAAGTTACGTCGACGTCGACGCTAGGTTACTAGACACTCATCGCGCTCTAGCCGTCAACATTCTTGCTAAACTTTATTACTTAATAAATTAATTAACTCCACGTGCGCGTTGCTTACACTCAGCCACGTGGCAAATTGAAATGATGACATCCAGAGGAACCCATGTCAAAGAAATTTGCCTTTACTTGTTTCTTGAATAATAATTGTTCAAGGCTTAAGAATATAATTCAAAAATTTGATTTATTAAGAGTGATAGAAATATTTCTGTGACATTGGTGAGATTTGTGGGGAAATTTCAGTAGAAATTGTTGGAATATGCAGGAACAAATGATGTTTGTTTGCATGATATTCGAGAGAGCAAGTCAGACTAAATCTAAGTACAAATTCCTCGAGCGTGTATAATTGCGATTGTCTGGATGTTTTCCTTTGTGCACGCTCCACTGTGCCCCGTAAGGATTCGCAAACACGCAGTGTTGACGTCTAGGAGGCACTGCGTCGCTGTAAATGTTGTTGTCTGGCTGGAGAACTAGGCGCACTCTTTGCTTTGTGTGTTTAAGTTGTATAATGCTAACAAAACATAACTTAAGAGCAAAAAGCCGCCGTTTGTGAGCTCCAGTGACGCGAATTTAAATATCAGAAAGGATAAATCACTGTTACGTTACTCCAACTTCCACCGAATGTATGCAAGCAGAAAGAGCATGGCAAGAAAAATTACGTTACAAAAATGTACTCATAATATAGCCAACCCAGCACCCAACACTGTCATGATACTGTCGTAATCTATGGCAGTACTTGGCCTTGTTCATTTTCCAGTTTCCTGTCTCTAAACACGCATAGGAAATTCCTGACAAAAGCTCAAGAAGAAAGACCCAAAACTCGGAGAGATGTGTTAAAAGCTCTAGTCTCCTAGGCCGCGCAGATTTTCTTAATATTTTCCTTGCGCACCCTCGCCTGAAATTTTCTTTTCTTGCATACGTTTCCTTTCAATAGACATCATTCCTTCGAAGAAGAAAAAAATATCGTTATGCTCTTCTATATTGATATTGAATCTCAAATTCAAATTGGATTTTTTAAGATTGCAGAAATTTGATTTAATATAAAGTATGCTAAAAAATTGATTTACATTCAAAATGAAACATTACTTAATACAAAACTTTTCGCAAAGTCCTAAAGTTTAAAAAGTCTTCATTAAAGTTCACTCGTAAATGTAAATGTGGGCTGGATTCTCGTTAATCTCTTATCAGTTCATGCTCGCTCGGTACAAATTTCCACGCTGTGCTGCGTTTGGCAATTTGTAGATTTTAAGTAAATATTCCTTTTGGTTCGAGTTCGCTTTCCCTGTTTACTATTTACAGCCAGTGAGTCCGCAATAGTCGTGTGCTAATAATGAACCAAACGACTGTTTAACATGAAACTATAAAAGCCATAAAATTCCAGCTGAAAGTAAATGTTTTTGTGAAATAAATTACTATTTTGCCATTCCGGATATTAATATAAACATTTTTGTATTTAAAGAATGTGACACCAGGAAATATTCCATAAATTTACAAAAATGCCCATGAATATAACAATCAACCAAAAAAACAAGAAAAGCAAATGAGCGCTGCAGCATTGCATAGTTTTAGTTTCATACGCTTTTCGCGTGAATAGTACTGGGAAAATCACCGTCGAGAGAAAGAAAATAAAAGTCTCAGTAAGGGCGAGAGTGCTTATTGAGTGCGAGCCTGGCTTTCGCAAGTTTTTCTCCTTGTGCATTCGCATTCGCTGCCGAATTCACAATACGCCCTCGCTTTAATTAAGCAGCAGCAGAAGCTGACGCAAAAATACCAAAAGGAAGGAAGTAGTCGTTATTCTTTTGTTTGCGTAATTTTGCGCGTCTAATGGCCAGGATAAACTACGAACCGGCAAAAAGTTATAAAACAAATACAATATCAGATATCAGGCAACTATTTTTCTATTTTTTTTAATTTAAACTTTGAGTCATGCTGGAAACAATTAAATAAATTAGCAAAGTTCCTTTACGTGGCCAAGCCCCTGGAGAGCGCTAAAAGTCATTCAACATTCATTAATCATAATTAATAGTGACCGGCTGAGCTGGGTTCGTGCGAACATTTTACGAAGAGGATCAATAAAAGGTTTGCATTTTTAATGGATTTTTGCCAATGCTTTCATGCTGGAACCTATTATGCAGCGGTAAGTTTGATGTGGGTTACATTATGAGTGTTTGCCTATTTGGTAAATGAGAAAATAATGGATATTAGCAGTCTTTAACAATCCTTAGCAAGCTTTCCAGCTTTTTATGCTCACATTTTGAGAACCTTTACACCTGCTAATATGCCGACATCAATCTGCATCAAACTTGTTTACTACTAGTATTCTCCCATTATCCTTATCGATTTCTTATGTAAACTTGTGTCTCTATAGCCTAGTAATCACAGTGCTATTGTAACAAGAACAACAAGAAAAACCCCGGAATGGAGTGTAAATATTTGAACAAGATACCAGCCTGTTCCTGCCTGTCTGTTCGTACGTCCGTTCGAACGTCCAAGAGGTTAAACTGTAATTGGAATGCAATCTAACATTGTGATGCATGCACGCTATCAGTTATGTCCAGGATAAACGCGCATAGCATGGCGTGGCATGGTATGCCAGTCGCACAAATATGCACGGGCATGCGGAAATGACGATAAGGAAACGCTGTAAATTGAGTGGCATCATCTCCATTGTCGACTCGCTTCAGCTCGGACGGCAGGACTGCAGGGCCCGACAGGACACCCGACACGCAAAATAGATCAGTCGCATCGCAAAACAACAACCGCTCGGAAGGACAGCATCAGCAACAAGCAAGTTCACCCCGAACTAGCTCGTCGAGTCTGTGAATGACGGGCACTAAATAGCTCTCAACATATTTGAAATTTTTCCATCTCTAGTCTATTCTATTCCGTTTGGTTTTCAATGAATTAATTCATTAAGCAGCAACAACATCAACAAACATTAATATTGCTTACTTATTTGAAAATGTTAATTAAACATGATTTATATTAATTATCGCATCGGGAGCGCCTCAGTAATAATTATATTCATCATTAATAACAATTCCCACATTAACAAACACCCTTTCGGCCATAATTACATTCGCAGCGTAATATTTGCAATCCAATAATAAATATTAGCAAAATTAATGCCCATTGTTCGTTATTCGGGAATACGGAAAGGAATCCGGAATCGAAATCGGGATCGGGATAGCATCCACAATGGAGCTTTCCGACCCCCTATCGGAGTTTCTAAACATGAACATACGCTACGCACGCACGCAGCACGCACATTGGCGAGTTATGCATACAAAGCGGGCGCAGCATTAATTTCCATCAAATGCCAAATAATGACAAATCAATGACCATTTGAGGATAATTTATGAGCAGCCCATCGCATTGATCGCCTAGTGCTAGGACGCACTATTACCCGGTCCCATTTGGTACACAGAGCGCGCTCAATTTGGCCCCTCGTTTGCACTTGCAACCGAATGCAATTTGTTACCAACTAATGGTCATAATAGCTATGCTTGGATCCGCTATCAGAGTTTAAAAAATCACCCATGCACACACACAATCTTTGGATAAAAGTTTAGCTCTGTGCCAAGTGCCAAGTTTAAACTTTTTTAGTTTTTCAATAAATGTTGCCTAGGATTGTAATGTTCACTGGTCGTTTACGCACAATTAAATTACATTTTGTTTTATGTTTATACGCGTCTTCATCCTCATTTGTAATGCTTTGTGCTTGAGCATAGCGCCAAAGACCAAAAAAAAAAATGCTTATCAAGATAAGAATATGAATCTGTCATTGCTCCAACCTGTTTACCCTTGTTTGGTAGTATGAAAAGCAGTATTTCTTCATTAAATTACCCTCTTGTTTTTCGGCATTAAAGACAAGATAATTTAAAAACTTGCAAAATACCTTGCAAAACTGTTTCGAAGTCTCACGTTTCGACCGAGTCGTAGTAGTTCATCAAACGCTGTTAGTAGTTCATCGAACGGTGTTAGTACTTCATCAAACGGTGTTAGTATTTCGTTTGATACCAGATTCATAGACATACGACTAAACATGAAGATTTTTGTAATATGAGATGTGGGCCTTATTGGAAACCATTGCAAAACTGTAAAGTGGTTTGAAAAATTTCAGGTTTTTGAAGGAAATACTGGTTTAGTGGGTTTCAAGTTCTCAGGACTAGAATTAATGCGTTTAATTCAT
>NBZA01000563.1:0-23902 GCA_003054995.1 Aleochara bilineata
AAGTGTTTAAAAGTTCATCTTCATTTTCAATCACGACGAATTTCCTCAGCAGATTTGAGTATGATTCTGATTTCTGAAGAGATTCAATATAACTTATATGAATTGCACCCCATTGGTACCCGCTGGCTTCAAGGTCTTTTACGGTACGTATAATGTTGGCATATTTAGGTCTAGTAAGTGCGCTGTATAACTGACTAGTATAAACAGCGCCCATGATGGTTGAGAAATATATTAGCAAGCCAACTTCATAACGCACAGTTTTCATGGCTCTGCTGTTGGTATATTTAGTGCCCTGTTGGAGGAATACCATAATAGTATAAAGAGTAGCAGGAATTTCTCTAGAAGGCGATATTATATTGGCCATTACTAAATTCATTAAGAGAAGTAGCAATGCAAGTGTAGCTACAACTATCGACCAAACGGTTGGTTCAAAAATTTGGAGGATTGTAAAGACATCTATGAAGAGTCTACAATTACAAAATTACATTAAATTACTTGCAAAAACTATAATAACAAGATAAACTAACGCTGGTTTTGGTACGAGACAAGAGCTTCCTATACGGTAAATCGGACCAACATAGTCTACATGGTCAAGTTTACGTCCTTGGAGATAGAATCCACCTTTATATTAGAAAAATATGTATTTAATACTTAAGATAGGTTTTCAGTAATAATACCTAATCCAATATCAATATCTCCATGAGCTACCCAACCGAGTATTCCGATATCTGATGAGTTCCCATATACTTCGCCCCATTTATTGCGACTTAGAGTCAGGTTGCAAATAAAGTCCATCATTTTGCAGTATGCCAGAATAATATTTAAATCAATTCCATTATTTTTCTCCAAATTTACATATGGCTCTGCTGTGAAAGCTCCGTAATTATAAATCATGTTTTCTTGAAATCTATTCTTAAGTGTATTATTGTTTTGAGTAATTTTCCTCCACTTTTTGAAGGCGTTTTTTAGTCCAGCTTCGATCAGAGTTAGATTGTTGAGAGATAGCATTTCTTGGCGAAGGATTTTAGATTTCTCCAGCTTGTGTGTATATATTTTAATAATATCTGTGTCTTGCCAGTTGTAATCAATGAGAAGTATATTAAAGATTCTTCGAAGCAGTGAAGATGTAAACAGATCCTGTTTGTATATATCCTTAGGCAAGAAAATGTATCACCGATTGTAAAATTTGACCACATTGGCTGTTTGGAGAAAACTTTCAATACTTTGAAGAACGTCTATAGGGTAGTCATCGTGAATTATAAACTCTGTGCAGCTTAAATGGTCAGCTGAATACTTATATCCACTTTGAGTAAATTTAGTAAAGTTTATACTAAGATAATCGTACGGATACATCTTTTGAAGATAGTCATCGTGACTCCAGAAGCAAGCTGTCGATGAAAAATACACTTTGAAGAGAACAGGAATAAATGCTAAACTTCCATACTCGTTATTAAGATTTATAGATAGATTCATTGTATATTACTTTTTATCAAAGCAAATTGGTCGAGCGACTGCTTCGAATGCAAATTGCTTAATGAAACTTCAATCTGAAAGCAGCGTATTTAATTACAAGAAGTTTATTACTCACTGGAGTCGAAGCAATTATCAAGTGCGTCGTTTAAGCATTTTTAATGAGTTGCTTGTTTCCCCTGGCTCATTATGAGGCGGTCTCGAAACTTTACGACCTTAATGAAAGCTCGGGGAATATTTAACAATCCCAGCTTTCTGGAACTCATTATGCTATTACTTCTTTGTCTCTGGAAATAAATTGCAAAAGGAATGTGACCGATTCAGGTATTATTACTGTTCTAGTTTTATTTTGTTGATTATTATACTTACATATACCTACTTATGAAGTACATGAATATTCTGGGGTTAAACTGTTTTAACGAGCATTAATTTAACGAGCAACCCTCAATTATCACAAGCTAGAATTAGCCAGGATGAAAATATTTAAAATTAACGAAATGTTTTCAAACAAGTTCTGGTTTATATCAACATTGAATGTAAGGAATTATTTTATTTGTTGGTCAGTCACGTCAGGGAGCACTTATTGTTAATACATTATAAGGAATGTGTTTGGATTACCAGATACAAAGAGCAAATGTAAATGCGTTTAAACACGCAATATATAAATAATTAATGCCCATTCTCAATTCTCAATGTGCTATAAAAAATAGTCATAGTGTATAATTTCAGCCACGTTTGAAAGTTAATAATTAATTAGTCTCTTCGTATTCACATTATTTAAATATAGTCTCATTGTTATTATTCGAATTATATATATAATGCTAATTAATTTGGTTGGGTATAATAAATATGATTACGTATAAATTGTTGACTCAATTATAACTACTTCTGATCTTTAGATTCAGGAATGCACTTGCAGTCGAATTCTGAAATCTTCCTTCTAAATGGATGCTGCTTTGCACTGGACAATGAAGAATAAATCATTTCTTTTAACTCGTCTTCAATTCTTTGCTGCTCTTGTATTCCTTGTTGCAAACGTCGTTCACTCTCTTCAAGCTCTTGTCTCTGTAGAACGAAATAAATCGATAAAACAAGTTACAAACATTACAGATAAACACCTACCTTTACTTGAGAACTATATTCTAACTGCTTCTGCAAATCATCGCGATACTGCATAATAGCCAGTTTGCGTATTCGATCAGCTTCAGCACATAGACGCAAATCTCGCTCGTATATTTCTTTCAATATTTCGTTTTCTTCTTTCTGAGCTTTTAAGTCTTTTTCTGCCCGTTCTCGGTTGAACTTTCGTTGCTCGTCGCGTTCCTGCAAGACTCTTTCATGCAATCTTTTCTTAGCTAATTTAATTGCGCATGTTTTTTCATCCTGTTGCTTTTCACTCTCTATTCGAACTTGAGCAAGATGACGCTCTAATTCTAGTTCTTCTTGACGTGCTCTTTCTTTCATATGCTCCAGGTGATGTTTATATGTTGCAATCTCTGTAGCTAGACGCCCTTTGTTATCAGTTAATTTGTTGGCTTCTCGTTCAAGTTCCAACTGCGTTAGACGAGCAAATGCTTTTTCAGTAGCTTGTTCTTCACGTTTTCTTTGTGCTGAAAACTGATGTTGCAAGTCTAACTGTTTTCGTAGATCTTCAACGTCCTGACGTCGCTGTTCAGCCATCATGCGTTGTTTTTCTTGCTCTTGGCGTTCTTCCTGTTCCCAAATCTTTTGCGTTTCAAGAACGTTAATACGTTCCAGTTCTTTAGCCTTTTCATGCTCTAATTTCTAAAACAAAACAGTTAAAATACCTAAAATTTTCAAATTTAAATGTTACTTTGGCTCGAATTTGCATTGCAAGAACTTCCATATCTTTCTTGCATCTATTGAAGCGAACGATAGCATCGTGTACTTCTCGTTGCCACTGAAATCAGAAATATATTATTTATTTACATTATTATAAATGCGTGTTTTACATGGGCTTCAATTTGTTTCTGTTCCAATTCGCACCACATTCGATCTAGTTCTTTCTCCGCTTGTCGGCGCGCTTCATTATCACGCATTTGTTGAAGCTGGCATATCTTACTTTCTTTAGTTTGCTTTTGACTAAAGGCCGTGCGCAATTCAGGTATGCGCAAACTATATTGCTGAATGCGTTTCTGTTTGACAATTTCAAGTCGTTCGGCTTCTTTCTGTTGTTTCAATTCCTCAGAGCGTTTTTTCATCTCTTGCAGCATATTTTTGTTTGCATTTTGGGAGCGTTCTATGGTCTCACGAACGTAAGCTTCTTCTTCAACAGCTAGCATATCTCGGAGTCTATTTATTATTATTGGTGTGTCAGTGTTTATTAATTAGTACGTATTAGTAATTATTTATAGTTACCTGTTTCGTTTTTCTTCAAGATCATCAACATATTTTTCAATTTTTTCTTGTAATCTCTTGCGTACTAAGTGATTTAATTGACGTTTTTGAATTTCTGTCTCGTGCTTTACGCTGAACAATAGTGACCGCTCTAAGTTGGCTGCAGCAGAAGCAGCCTCTTTATGCTCTGCATCTTTGCGCTGTTGATAATGTAGATGACGACCAATGTGGTCAGTGTTTGGATTGCGTCCCCTCTGTAAAGATTATATCAATTATTAGATGTTTTATATAAGTTTTATATAAGTACATGAGCATAACGTCCAGTAAAATCTGGCATAGAAATATCTAACTTTTTCAGAGGAGGTTTGTGTTGAGTTTTTAGATTACTTAAAGCCGCATGCTTATTTTCAAGCCCAAACATTATTTAAAAAAATATTTTTATTAATATAATGTTAAAATGATGTATTAATGATGTAGAAAATATATAAACTGAACTGTTCAATGACAAAACACTTTTGATGCGCAGTGTTTTGTTTGATCAATAAAACAAATATATATGCATCGAATTAATATAAAATACTATTATTAAAGTATTCAAATTTGTTTATTATAGTTTAATATCATTGCAGGTAGTTTGTCTAAAAAGTACAAGAAACTTTTAAATATTTATAACTTTATTCCGGGCAGCAGCGACCTCTGAAGGTCAAACCGAGATTTACAAAACCAATGAAATATAACCAAAACACTCATCAAATGTAAATATTCCAACAAGGTGAAATCGGTACTGCCCGTTAAATGTTTGTTATTAATTTTGCAATCTAATCATTACCGGCTCCGATTATTGTGTGTTTTAAACAAAACATGGGACTTTATGTGGTGTATGAAATTTAGTGCAGCTTCTCCAGTTACTTTCACTCATAATAAATCATGAAGCTCCGGCGTCTGTTTTCGATTTTAATAGTCATATTAATACTCTCAATATGTTTCCTAATCTACCTGACGATGGATATGGCTGTGTTCCCTAGTAAATCATCATCCATTCAGCAAGATTTTCAAGATGTAGGTTTTCAACTTTTCCTTAAATATTATTTTGTAATGGTCGAATGTTTTAGAATAAGTGGTTGCACTTTGAGGATAGACTGAAGAAAATTGAAAAGAGTTTGGACAAGAATTATAATGACTTTGGTGAAATCAAGCACGCTATTCAACAAATAATTGCACCTGATCACAGGGAAAAGGAAAATGTGCAGGAGTTACCAATGCCTTTGCGATCAAAGCAAGTGGCAGTAGTTTCTGAATTGTTATACAACTCTTCATGTTCTATAAAACTACACAATTTTCCAAAACCTCAAATACAAATGCTGGATTTGTATGAAGACATTAAGTTTGACAATCCTGATGGCGGCGTTTGGAAGCAAGGCTGGAAGATTCAAGTGAATGATCAAATGTGGAACACACAGAACAAGCTGAAGGTATTTGTAATTCCACATTCTCATAATGATCCAGGTTGGCTTCGAACGTTGGAGGAGTATTATCAGACGCAAACTAAGCACATATTGGACAACATGGTTGAAAAACTTCAAGAAGATCCAAGACGTAAATTTATCTGGGCTGAGATTTCATACTTCTCAATGTGGTGGGATGATCTTGACCCATTGAACAAACAAATTGTGAAGAAGCTAATACGTAACAACCAATTGGAAATTGTTACTGGTGGATGGGTGATGAATGATGAAGCAAATTCACATTGGATTTCAATTGTTCATCAACTGACTGAAGGTCATCAGTGGCTGCAGCGGCACTTAAATTACACGCCTGTGAGTAGCTGGTCTATAGATCCATTCGGCATGAGTGCGACTCAACCATTACTATTGAACAAAGTCGGTCTGGAGAATATGCTTATCCAAAGGGTGCATTACTCGGTTAAGAAACAATTAGCTCAGGATAAAAACCTCGAATTCTTTTGGCGACAACCGTGGGACAGTCAAGGTTCAACGGATATTTTCACACACATGATGCCTTTTTATTCATACGATGTGCCTCACACCTGTGGTCCCGATCCGAAAATCTGTTGCCAGTTTGATTTCAAACGACTGCCCAGTCATGGAATTAAGTGTCCTTGGCGTATACCACCTGTTGAGATAACAGATAGAAACGTAGCCGAAAGGGCGTTGACGCTGCTCGATCAATACAGGAAGAAGTCTCAGCTTTACAAAACAAACGTGTTGCTTGTTCCACTCGGGGATGATTTTCGCTATGACCATTCAACCGAATGGGATGTACAGTACAATAACTATCAAAAACTCTTCGATCACATGAATGCCAACTTAGATTTGTACGTCCACGCACAATTTGGTACCCTCACTGACTATTTCAAAGCAGTTAGGAAGGAAAAGAAACAATTTCCTTCGTTGTCAGGAGATTTCTTTACTTATGCTGACCGTGATCAGCATTATTGGAGTGGATATTACACTTCTCGGCCGTTCTACAAGCGCATGGACCGCATTCTTTTGTACTACATTCGCTCTGCTGAAGTTATTCTAACATTAGCGCATATTAGT
Organism: Aleochara bilineata; assembly: GCA_003054995.1. NCBI lineage: Eukaryota > Metazoa > Arthropoda > Insecta > Coleoptera > Staphylinidae > Aleochara > Aleochara bilineata. Next base: position 6,390 of record NBZA01000563.1, read on the forward strand.
GGCAAGCCGGGAAGTCGCTGGATTGCGGAGAAAGATAAAAATTTGGATAGAATACTATCGGACGCTCGACGTGCGTTAGCTTTGTTTCAGCATCATGATGGGGTCACAGGCACTGCCAAAGATGCAGTAATGATTGATTACGGTCAAAAGTATAACAATAGTTCTGAAATTATTTCACTAACCTTGTGCTGATTGGTTTATTTTATTTGTAGAATGATGGATGCCATTTTGAATTGTCAGACTGTTATTCAACAATGTTCTAACTTACTGCTATCTGGTCCCGGTGCGGATGATCAGGGCAGTGATACCTTGTTTTATCACATTGATGATGTGCGCCAGACACAGGACGCTTTACCGGAACAATACACGATTACAATCGGACCGGAATTAAATACCAAAAAGGTTGTGATTTTCAATTCGTTACCGTTCGTACGAACGGAAGTAGTTACATTTATTGTCTCTACGCCAAACATAGAAGTGAGTTTGGAAACTGGTTATGTTTAAAATGCAATGATAAACGTTAACAATTTACAGGTGTTAGATCTGAATGGCTCGCCAATTACTTGCCAAATTGCACCGATATTTGAACATGTTCACTCGTTATCCACGTCCAAGTATCGCGTCTCGTTCATTGCGAACGTTCAACCGTTGAGCTTAATAAGCTACGTGATTAAAGCATTGTCAGAGAATGAATTTCCTATTAAGAGTATTCTTTCTAAGGTGAAAGTTTACAATCTAAATGCGGATCTTCAAAAACCAAGGGGTTTTGAGAATATTGAAGTGTTGCTAACTGGCGCTGAATTTTCCGTAAAAAATGCGCGACTCACTGCATCCTTTAACAAGCTCGGATTGTTGAAAGCCATCAAACTGGGACAACATACTTATCCAGTGCATTTGGACTTTGCAAGGTTTTATTCTTGTATTATATTATACTTTTTTAATATTTATTGAGATATATTATTGTAGATACGGAGCTAAAATGGCGGAAGAGCGTAGCGGCGCTTATTTATTTTTACCCGATGGCGATGCAGTCCCATTGAAAGTTGAAAACACGGTGGTTAAAGTCATAGAAGGGCCAATATATGCGCAGGTCATTGTATTAGTTCCGTACTTGACGCATGTGGTTACTTTATATAACTCTACCGGTGCTGATGGACTCGGTCTTGAGATTGAAAACACTGTAGATATAACAAAGTCACAGAATTTCGAACTGGCAATGCGTCTCTCAACAAATATTAAGAACGGAGATCTGTTCTATACTGACTTGAATGGGTACCAAATTCTGAAACGCAAACGTTTTAAGAAGTTACCGCTGCAAGCTAATTATTACCCGATACCGGCAACTGCATACATCGAGGATAACACAACACGATTGACGCTGATTACTGCTAGCCCGCTGGGTACAAGTTCTCTGCGCGAAGGGCATATAGAGGTAATGCTTGACCGAAGGCTAATGCAGGACGATAATTTGGGTTTGGGTCAAGGGGTGCTTGATAATAAACCTACCCGACACGTGTTTCGAGTTATTCTTGAGACGAAGTCATCTAAATGCGAAGGTGTTTCAAAGGATCACCCTTCTGGCTTTCTGTCTTTGTCGGCTCATGTTTCGTCGGAAACACTGTTGAGTCCTTTCATGAGATTGCTTCGAACTGAAGATGATGATAACATATCTGACAGAGAGTACACTCATATGAAGAATAATTTTGGTGTAGATTATACTTTGCCCGTCTTTAAGACTGGTGTAATAGTACACAGTAAAGAATATGTGGGACTGGTTTTACACAGAAAGCATTTAGATCTATGCTTCGCCGATCAGTATACACTGGAACATTTTCCTTTGAGTGAGGGTCACGTACGTATTGCAAATATTAAATTTAGTTTAAACAAGCACATAAAAATGTTTATCTATCTGTTTGTTTTAGGTGAAAGTAAAACACTTATTGCCCAAATCTGAGATGGCAAACTTGAAATTGAACAAAGCATCACTCTCGTTCCTTCACCTAATGAATGCAATTGATATAAGCAGTGATATTAACCTGTGTCCTATGGACGTGCAAGCTTATTTATTACATCGGTGAGTCTCCTATTTTAAAGCAAACTTATTGTTAGCTGAAATATCTACTAACCCAAGCAAATACAAGTAGGCGGCATATATTTATTATAATTATTGTATTAAAGTAGAACGATTAAAAATGCAATAAATATGCAAAGGCACGTATTTCTAGACGCACCATTCATATTTTAAAAATTCGATAAAAGAATGTTTTAAAAGTTTTAAATGATTTGAATTTTTATCGGTTAGATAAGACTACAGTGGCGTGTGTTCAAAGTGCATCGCAGTTCACGAACACTGTGTACTTTCGATTACCTTTGAATCACTCTATGTGTTGGTGCATTACATATAACCGCGACTGCAAAATATTCAATTTTATTGATTTTTAATGCAACACAGAGATGCACGCGTAAATAATTTATTCAAGTGCATATTAGCTTTATTATCATGGGGTTCATGTTATTAATTAAGGCTGTCAGCAATTTGAACATATAGAACTGGCACTACAAACATTTGCAATTCACCAATTAAACGCCACACGATCGCATTGCACCAGAGTGGCCAGAACAAGGTGATAATCATGATAATGGTAGAAGATGTGCGTCGATAACTGGGATTACTTGTTGTAATTGATAGCAAGTCAAACGGAGTCAAGTGTGCTTAAATGAGTGCCACTGGAAAAGCATTTATTAGAAGTCGACGCGACCTCATCGGGAGTGCATGGTGCAGCTTCTCAGAGGAGATTGTGCGAGAGTCTCAATTAAAATGTTAAACTAGTTCAATTAATTATCCCAATTAATTTGCGTTGGCATTTGTGATAACAAGTATAAATCATGTCAAAGGTGCGTATTTTTAAGCTGTCTTCTTGCTTTTTCCAATAGGATTATTGCTTACAGGAAACAAGTACTTTGCGCCAAAGACGTCCGATTGATACGCCGCTGGAGATTGTCAACGGCGTGAAGCCTCGAAAATCCAGATTCACCTCATATGCACCTCTCCCAGCATCACATCTCCTATCATTGCTCTTTTTCATACTTATTGTTTTCGCAGCTGTAATAGTTATTGAGAAGCAATTGCCACCTGGTATCAAGATTGTGGACGAGCACAAGCATCCCAATAACTTTATTGCGGAAAGAGCTCATAACTATTTAAAGAAAATTACTGCCTTAGGCCCCAGGGTGGCTGGGAGTCATGCGAATGAAGTGTTAGCTGTCCATGTACTCAAAGAGCAAATTGGGGAGATAATTCAAAGGGCGAGTGCGAATAATGTGCTTGAAATGGACGTCCAGGAAGTGAGTGGTGATTTCCCATTGGAGTTTTTAGATGGGATGACAAATGTTTACCGGGGCCTTCAAAATATTGTTGTTAAGATTGGCTCACATATTCAGTCCAAGCATAGTTTATTGATTAATTGCCACTTTGATTCATACGTGGATAGTCCAGGTATGGATACAATGGAAACTTACATATATAGCAAGCAATTAAATTAACAAAGAAAAGAACCGCTTATCGTGCTTTATCATTAGACTAATGCAACGTATTGACACACTTTCTTTAATTGAAAATCTTTAATAATACATTTATAATTGCAAAGGTAAATAGGAAGGCCTTGTTTGACAGAGATAAACATTAATGTTAAGTTAAATATTAACGAAAGGTGTGTTGGTTTTGCTTTAGATAACATTGATACAGATCAGGTTATTTGCTTGCATGTTAAGTTTTATCTGAATTAATAAGTACATACATAATTTTCAAAACGACTTAAGCAAGTATGAAATAAATCTATAAATACTATGCTTTGAGATTGGGAATACTGCTATGCTGTGTGATAAGCAATACGATAACGCATAAACCATTAAAGCATCTAATTAATGCTCATATTTTAATTACAGGCGCAAGCGATGACGGTGCTGGATGCGCTGTAATGCTCGAAATACTTCGTGTTATATCAAAGTCGGAGAAAATGCTGCGTCATAATATAATTTTTCTATTCAATGGCGGTGAAGAGAATTTTCTTCCTGCGTCGCATGGTTTCATAACGCAACATAAATGGGCGAAGGAGATACGAGCGTTTATCAACCTAGAAGCATGCGGGTCCGGAGGCCGCGAAGTGCTTTTCCAAGCCGGGCCGAATCATCCTTGGCTGTTGGAAACGTATTCGGAAGAAGTGCCTTATCCATTCGCCTCGTCAATGGCCCAGGAGATATTCCAAAGCGGCATTGTGCCAGGTGATACGGACTATAGAATTTTCCGCGACTTTGGTAACGTTTCCGGGCTGGACTTTGCCTGGTCTGCGAATGGTTACGTGTATCACACCAAGAACGATGCGATTGAGCAAATACCTTTGGGTTCGTTGCAACGCACCGGTGATAATATACTAGCGCTGGCGCGCGGTATGGCTCAAGGACACAAACTGGCCGATGTGGATAGACATCGAGCCGGACATTTGGTTTTCTTCGATTTTCTTGGCGCCTTTGTTGTCAGGTGGTCCATGACCACTTCGGATCTTGTTAACATTACGACTGTGATATTGTCGTTTTATTCGATTTATGTGAATATAAAACAGAACCTCAAAGGTAACTTTATAACTAGTTTATTTTCATGAACTAATCGAATGATTTTTAGTAATGCCAGTGCAAACCTATGTTTTGAAATTAACCCAATGCGTTGCGGGTATTTGGATAACTTGGTTAGCGACGGCAATAACGGCTTGTGCTATTGCAATGCTGGTAACAGCTTTGGGGCGCACGATGAGTTGGTACGCCAGACCGTTATGGGTGTTCTTTTTATATGTGATACCTACGTTGTTAGTTGCCATGACACTGACCTTAGCTCATGCAAAATATTACCACAAGGTACAATTGCGAATATTATTATTCCCGCATGAAGTTTACCATATTGATACTTTTAGGACATTGACGTTTGGCCATGGTCCATTTTTCAATTATACTACGACGCATATCAGTTAATTTGGACAATCGTTCTAATCGCTGGAATTGCTCTGCGAATTCGCTCAAGTTTAATCGCAATGATGTGGTCAATTTTTCCCGTTATTGGGAGTCTTTTACGCGTCAAGTTTTTTTCACTATGGCTTGATGGCCGATGGATATTTTTGCACATTGGCGCTATGGGTTTACCTTTCGTTCAAAGCTTCTATTTAATTATAGCTGCAATTTACTTGTTTATTCCCATTATGGGTCGCTCAGGAGCTGGTAACAATTCTGAGTTGTTGATCGCACTTATGGTTAGCTTTATGTTTGTGCTCCTCTTCAGTTTTGCCATTCCTATTATACTTCTAGTCAAGGAAACATACCGCATTTTGAATCTATTTCTGGGTTTGTTTCTGCTCTCAATCGCTGTCCTTATTTTTACCCCATTGGGATTTCCATATTCTGGCGATCCGAATTCTCTTGCACCTCAACGTTTCATGCTTGCAGTAAGTTGAGCCAAATGCCAAGAAGCCAAATATTTACTTTCTTATATTTTAGCATACAAGACGCACATTCCATGAATTCTCCGGGGCACTTGTTAATGAATCGAGTGGTTATTGGGTGATTGATTTTGATATTAACAGCCCACATTCCGTTGACCGGTACGTGCAAGATATGAAGAATGCAATACCCGTGGATCAGGATTGTGTTGGTTATCTCTACTGTGGCATGCCGTATATTGTCCCAGTAATGAACCTGATTTGGAAGACGCACTGGTTACCCGGCCCTAAACCTCCCATAAAAAATCCACAAGTTACAATTACTGAACACACCAAGACTGAAACATTACGTGGTTGGAATATAACTGTTGATGGTCCGGCACATATGGGTATTATTTTTTCTCCATTGGTTGGCGTGGACTTGGCAGGTTGGAGTTTGACGAGCAAGCCTTTACAAACGACGTACTTGTGGAATGGTCGCAAAACTTATTTTGTTTTCTTCGGACGTGGACAACGAGCTGAAACGTTTGATCTCCATTTGGTTTTCAAAGTAACTATAAAAGTTCTGTTAGTTTATGATAATACTTACGTTTGCCCACTATTGCCTACTTCAGATACCACACAACCACAAAGGTCCCACCTTAGATATGGCAGTCACGTCGCATCACCTTTTCGGGAACGGAAAGAGTTCCGTAACGTTTAAGAATTTTGTTAAGCAGTTCCCGCAGTGGACGGCTGTCTGTTTCTGGACTTCGACTTATGAGTCTTGGGTATTGTAATTGTTGCCAAATAATGAACTAATCAACGAAGGCATGGCCTCAGAGAATCAAACTTGGAGAGTATAAAAGTAGAGTATTTAGAGACAGCTACTGGAAAAGTAATAAAGGTTCGTATGATTTATTTAGAAAGTAAGCAGCAGTATGCGTATAAAAGCTGCTAAGGAAGCAATAATTGGCTCAAGGGTTTAAGTTAACTTCGAGCGGACGCAATGCAAATAATTAGCAGAGACGTGCTAATTTTGAAATGCAAAGTAACTTATACTTAGAAAGGAAGCTACCTAGTTAAAACAAACACAGCTAGGTATTAGTACATTGCGTGCCAGCAATATCTTAACGCTTTTTGGGGACATTTTAAAGTAGAAAGTTTAAACTGAAACGATAATACAAAGAAACCGAATCACGCTACAATTAGAATTACAGAAATCTTAAACGAAGTTCTCGAGATGCCGTATACGCTAATTATCACTTCTTTGAATGAAGAACAGTGTGAATAAACATTTTGCAACGTTTGTTGCACGTATCATACGGTTACAAGCGTAGTGCTAATGTGTACTTGTATGTCGATTTGAATAGAATTGCATTTGAAGGCGTGCGCGTCATATACGAAGCAAGATTTTTAACTGGCATTCATTAACAAGTTGCTCTTTCAATAATAACTCTCAATACTGTTAGTCCTAGAAGCTTAGTTACCGAATTTAAACCAATATCAAAAGTTAAGAAGTGAAACCACAGGTTGTCGTAATAGAATTACATACGTATGTAAAGTAGGTGCTATTTCTTGAGTACATACAATGTAGATGACCAACTCACGTCGACTAGTAACTGATGGGTGAGAATTCTGTCACTCTTTGCCATTAGGAACACCAATTCAATTAGGAAGTGATCATTTCGCCTATTGCCGTATATTGTACAAAAATGCGAATGAGACTGTTAAAAATATACGTTACGTGCAGTAAATACATATAAAATATCGTTATCTGCTTCCAAGCACGCACTTTAATAACAATTAACGTAATTAATTAATTAATTAATAGAAGCAATTTAAAATATTGGGAAAATACGTCCACGATGCTGAATTATTAAACCTAGGCGAGCGCATTGTAGTGTTGGAATTAATATCAAATAATTTTTTATCATATACCAAATATTGATACGGGCATACCGATGGATTTTTACACCGATTAGTTGATACTTACATAGGAAGCGAATGCTTAAAGTTATAAAAATAGAGTATACTTAGAGATAATCAAAAACAAAAGTGACGAATAACAAAACAAATTCGAACACAGTGAGCGAAGAGGCAATACAATTCCAATTGATAATGAGATAATATTTAAGTGATTTATATACTATTTAGAATATATGCCTTTGAAAATGCAATATAATCGCAGAATTACTTAACGGGGAGTCAATGACTGTAGTTGGTTACTGGATATGAATTTGTGTTTGAAATTTAATTCGTTTCGTTCTTTGTATTATAGTTGTTGTTTTATCAAGCATTGTGATAAGTTATATGAATTTATAACGTATATGAGTTTATTATTCCTAAAGGTAACATTCACAAAATTGTTATACATAAATAAACATAAAGTTGATTACACAATAAGACGATTCAGAAGTTATCAAGGCTTGTGAAACTCTCATTATTGACGACTGATAGATGACATGAGGTGGCCAACGATGTGACACAGCCGTTATTCAAATACGCTCAGCTATGCCGACATCTTGCCTTCTCAGTCAACTAATTTCTATTGTCTGCAGATGTATTTTGCGCAATTGCATGCAAAGTAGTTAGAAGTCAAGTGGATCTCATCTGCTCTGCGCCTTGTCATTCCTATACGCTCATCGACGATCAAGATTCGTTGGTGACACTCTTTCAAGGCAAGAATTTAAAGCAACGCACACGCACCACATTCTCCTTGGGCGCACACTATGGCAAAAAAGTTACTGAAGTTTCGTCTTGTTGCGCGCGGGATAAAAACTGACGAACAAACACTTGTGTAACACATGACTGACGAATACTTAGATTATGATGAGCTCTGAGAGAGTGGTGTACTTAGTAGTTAGCAAGCGACGTTCTGCTGCCGACTGGACAATTGTGCGCTGTGCTTGTCGCTTTTCAGTTTTTTCTGCTGCCTGGCGGCTGACGAGCGATCGCGAGGATGGCATGTCGATGCGACTTCCTCTGTGTTTCGCTGCCGTTTGTTTTCGGACACGTGTTTTCCTCGCCGACGTGATTTCCTAATTGCTATTGCATATCACACTCATCACACTAGTTTCCCTTTGCTTCGCATTCCGCGCACGTCGCATCTACCTAAATACTTATTGTAATCTTCAATATCTCGTTCATTGTTTCAACAACTCCACCTACCAAAATACAATAACTAAATAAACAGTCCTCTTATCAGTTCTACTTCAATACATAGATAACAAAAAAACTTGACTATTATCACCTCAGTGTATCTGGGCAAATTAGTAATAACTAATTAGTAGTCAGCGCTCATGGTTTGCGAGTGTCAACAGTGTTTCATAAGACGACGATCGGTCGGTCGGTTAGGCGTGAATAAGCCGTTGGGTTTCAATGAATGTACAAATACTGGTGACTCAATCCATCAGAGACTCGCTGAGCTTGCTATTGTCTTCGGTAAAATCTATGCTCTGCACATCTTCGTCCGTGTGACGGAAGCATTCGCCCTACGTGACCATCATCGCTTATGGTCCGCGAGCGCAGGTTGCTTATGATTTTCATACATACGACGAGGCGGAGCGCGCACACCCAACGTCGCTCGTCGGCCAGGTATTTCTCCAGCTCTCTTCTGAGTTACACTTTGCATACAAATTGGGCACGCTACACGTTGTTTGTTTATTTGCTGCTGCTGTTATTGCTGCGAGACGGTCGCCCGAATAATGTGAATTCCTGGAACGGAACACCTTCATGACTGATTTGTTGAAGCAGTACTAAAACGACAATGTGTTGTTGACAAGACTTATATTTCCTTTGCAACTGTTGAATAGTAGTATAAAACTTTCAAACTTTTTTCTAGGTAGGCAAACTTCATAGCTGGTTAGCGTTTAAACAGTTGCCTACAGTTGTACTTGGAGTTTACACATTTTCTCAAGCTTTAACGTGCGTTTAGTTTTTTAAAAGTTAGCCGTAACCTAAAACTTTAAAAACAAAACATTGAAGTTGTCACTAAGTAAGTGCGTCGGTATTAAACGGGAATAATATTATTATACTAAATAAGTTAAAAGTAGATTATGAATAGTGTAACATACGTACCTTCTTACGCAAATCTATTTAAACATGTATTTATTCTTCTTGGTAAGCATGAGCAGGAAATACTCCAAATGATTTTATAACACGTTCGCCGTCACTACCGCGCAACAATTGTATGTATACATAGAAAGTATACAAACATGTAAATATCCAAGTGCATTGTATAACTTAAACTCAGCAAAAGTTTGCTTGCGTTTTTGGCAAAATACCAACTTGCTGTAAAATCGCGTGCGTTGAATCGCATCAAGACGGCGACAAGGTGGCTGATTGCACTTCCGTCATTGAGTTTTCAGTTTCGGCTTCTGATTCATTCGGTTGCAAGTGTACGTGGCATGCACTGCTGCAGCAGCAGACGTTCCACAAGACGCCTGCTGTGTCGTTGTTTTCACAGAATAAGACCAAACTCAAGTCCACTCTCAGGTAACTATAGATTTAAAGTTTCTTTTTCTCTTGAATTGCATTCTAGTCGAAGAAAATAAAAACTTAAGTGTGTTTGATAAGGGATTTGTGAACTGATATGTTACAAAGTTTGATTTGAAAAGGGATTTCTGTATACTCTGGGGATTTTCTTCACTTTCTTCACGCTGATTAAATCCCTCAGAGGGATTAGTGTAGGCATAGAAAAGCTTTTACAGTTTCACGGATCCCGTGGCGCTGAGATGAAGAAGAGCGCTTTATATTGTTTGCGCATTTAGAGTACAGCGAAGAAAGCGGCTATATTTAGCTGGAGGGAGCGTAACGTAAAGGTGTAATAGTTCAGTAGTTCAGTGGCACCCAAAATGCCGGCGGAGCTCACTGGGGGCCGGCGCCAGGATCGATATTTGCGGGCGGCGGCGGCAACAGCGGCGCGCTGTCGTGTCGGCGGCGGCGTCTAGCCCGTTAATTTCCTCGCTTTCTGCGCTTCAGAGTCACTGTGCTCACTCCAGTGCCGCCGCCGCCGCGATGCCCGTGCATATGTAACGTGCCGCCGCATGTGGCCCGCCGCGCGAATTCCCTATACGCGCTCGCGCTCGTGCTCGGTGATGAATTAAATTCGCGCGGCCTGTCGCCGTCAATAATGGAACCGCACCGAAAATCGTGCCCTTCCCGCACTTGCTCCACTGAACTTCACTTTTCGTGCACGTTGTGACATTGAGCAATAGTGTATCGTACTGTCTCCTGCTCCTGCTGTTGGTTCAGTCGTCCTGGAGTGCTGCAACAAGGAATATTGTTGTCTTCCTATTATGATTCCGTCGAGTTTTGACCAACCAAGCACGTCAAGTAAGTTGCCACATGACACGATGGTGCTTCTTTCGTTTCTCGTCAGTGCGTTTTGTTTGTTGCTCGCTTTTCTGCAAAGCAACTAAGAAAAATCAATGTGGAAGGAATACCCGTGGAATGGCATTTTTGTGTACGTTGCTCCCTCACATAAAACATTAAACCCTTAATCTCCAGCCAATCATGCGTCATGCAAGCGTCGATGATGCATTTGTATGCAAGTGCAAGCGGCATGCTCGTGATCCTTCTTAACCGTCTTATATGGCAAGGCATGTCGTAAAAAGTTATTGTTTTGGCGCTGATTTTACCAGCCTTGCCGGTTATTAAGCCCACCATGCCGTGTCGGCTTAATACATTTCTTAGGCTGCTTTGTGCCAATGCAAATTTAATGAATTGTATCCGAACAATTTGCCAAGTTGACAACTTAACGAGTCGATTCTTTTATTTACGAACAGATTGCTGTATTTCTATATCCGAGAAAAAGGTTTCTGTCTTTATTATTTATTCATTTGTTGGGAAGTTAGTGAGTTTCAAGTTAAACATTACACAGGCGGAATTACATAGAGAATCAAGTCATCAGCGGGGATTAATTAATACAATCTTGTTAATTAGTGCATCAGTATGTGGACGAATGCCAGAGCGATTTACAGTTTCAATTAGTTAATGATTAAGCGTTCTGTTTTCTATGGTTAGTAACGACTTTTTTAATTAAAACTTATGGTTTTATCATGTGTATAAAAAAGGATAAAACGTGGATGGTAATCTTATGAAAATTTACATTTAAGCGTATTAGTCGGACTCATTTTTACCTGTTTCCGGACGTGTTCTAATTGCATGTATAATAAGCTGGAACAGAATTTATTGCGGAAAAATCAACGCGAACGCGAATGCGAACACGAGCAACAAGCACCCACGAACAAAACGCCAGTTAGCAGCACTTTGTTATAAATAAACAAGCAGTAAATATGTGTAACAAAAACGCATTCGTAAACAAGTTAACGGTTTACGGTAAGACATCAAACAAGTGAAATTTTAAGCTACCGAAAATCTTATTTGTGAATACACGTGCCTTATTTTTTAATCTAACTCTGAAATTATAAAATCAAAACAGTTAATTTTGATAGAAAACAACTACACGTATTTTTCAGAGTGTCCAATATCTCTTAATAATTTTCAATATTTATATTCTTCCTTGTTTGTTTGTTTGATTATTAATTGCTGTAATAATAGTTTTGTTTACTTATCGGAGATTTATTCGATTCGCAAAGTTTAAAATTAAATTATTGATAAACGCACTTGTTTGCTACACTTTCATGATCAAATATCGCTAATTGAGTTTTCGTCTCATTGAGCGAAATTAAATTTTGTCAGGCAGAAACAGATGTTAATTAAATAATGAGTCTTTACAATTTGTTCTGGTATAATTAATTTGAAACAGTTACCAATACTTTAAAATTTAGTCAAATATAGTCAAACGTTGTACAGCATAACGTTCAGAAACAAAATAAGACAAACGACTTGTAAACCTAAAACTATTTATTCTATTAGAACTTCTTTATTGATTCTAGACAACGTTGAATATGAACAGTTATACTTAACTCAACTTCTCATAAAAATATTAAGTACCAAATTGTAAGTGAATGACAAATAAGGGAGTCTACTTATGAATATTTTAAGTCCAACGCTCCATCAAGTGAATAGTGTTTTAAGAGTATGTATTTAATAAATAATAAAATGAAAAGTACACGAATGCAAAAGTGGAAATGCATGTTCATTGATAAGCTTAACAAGCAGACAAGGAATGAATAATACCTAGTTACACTCAAACGCCTGATTTCACAAAACATTATATTTGTTCATGCATTTTCGTACTCTAATCTCTCTGCGCATTAACAACTGCCGCCTGTCGTTCTTTCATTGACGTAATTTCCAATCAATTCCATAAATGCTGATAAGAAATGAATGATGCACTCTGACGTTTAAAGACGTCCACATGACGCAGATAAGTTTCAATCAACTTGATATTGATTCTGATTGACTTGATGTTATCCATGAATGAGGTAATTTCCTATTTTTTCCGGTGGTATTAACATAATAAACAAATAAATGAATACTACTTTAATTAATATAGATCAACAGCATAACATAACATCGACTGTTGAAATCGCATTTCAAATTTTGCTGCTCTCTTAACGATTGCAAACATATTTGTTAGTTCAAGTTGACTCTGTGATTAGCACGCGTTTCGTATTTATGCTGCTTTTTTCAATCCAGCGCTTATGAGTTTAGTAGCAACTTAACCTTTGCAGAAACAACAGCAATTTAGTTTTTTGTTTATCTGTCGTTACTTCGAGTTAAACTTTTAAATTTCCAGCTTCAATTCTGTCATAAATGTTAGTGTTTTTATACTTTTCTACAATTTGTTACTTAGTAGTGTAGTTTTTTGTAGTGTTGTTTGTAGTTTATTGTGTCTTAATATTTTGTTTGGACTATGCTTCTTGTAGAAACTGCTAAAGAAACGTCGAACGTGTGCTTCATGATGTATCACAGTGCTATTGAATTATATAATGTGTGCGATGATCCTGGTAATATTATATTCCTGTAAAGGTTTTCTTTGTTGTGCTTGGGTGTCAGGTGTCATAAATGAAATGAATTGAGCATTTAGATGATTAATTGCTGGTGTCTTGAATTGATGAGTTGCTCCTTTGTGCGTTGCAGGAAGGCACAAAGATGCGGAGTCATCCGACTTGCGACACATGTCTCACTCGCCGTCAATGGGCGGCCGTCACTTGAGCAAGTCTGCGTCCGAGCTGAGCAGTCCTCGGGAGATGCCGGAAGTGCGCCCTCGGTCTGCAGCGCCCCCGGGATCATCACATATCACCGTATATCAAAAGGCGCACACGTTTTTCGCACAACTCAAGGTACATATACCTTTTTACCTTCGTAACATTACAGAGCGCTGTAATCAATGCATATCCTATCAATTTGTAATTATTTGCTGAGAAATGGTGGTTTTGGCGTGAGAAAAAGGGGTGGTAATAAACCTGTAGACATGCGCCGTTACAACCAACTATCTGCGAGTGCGATTCTTCGCTGTGTTCATTCGAATACTTGCAGAGTCGTTGGGGCCACAGTAAACGCGAGAGGCGACACAAGTCTCCTGGACGGCAGGATTCCACGACTGACTACGCTGCAGACCTCAGTAGTGACCATAGCACCCCAAGCACTCAAAGTCCTAGACATCGACTGCATACAGGACACCAAGGTATGAAATACCTATTTAAAGCCTCATAACCTAAAAAACTTTTCGGACATTGGCATTGAAGTTCATATCGTTGCATCTGGCTTATCGGCCGCCTTTGTTTCCGTAGATGATATAACAATAAACAATAAGCCCAACCTAAGGAAGCGTGGGCGTTACCGCGCTATTTTGGAGTCTGGCATGCAGCTCAGTCGTTCCAGTAATTCAGTTTCATTCGCAAGTAAAGAACACTTGTAACGCGTTGTAAACCTAGATCTTATAACCTGTGTAATGTAAGTTGCGCTTGTTAAGATGTCTTCTCGTTTCCTTACAGACTCGCCCTTGAGTCGCGCGTACACCGCCAGCGAGACTCCTCATAGTTCACCTGGTGGCTCGCCTAGGCCGAGAGCCCCAACTCCTGGCGCCGTGGCTGGCCTTGATTTAATTCCAGTAAGTTTTACTAAGTATTATTTTGTTTTTGAATAATCGTTAGTTGTATATGAACACACCTTATGAGCATACGCATAATTTGTTTATTCCTGCGTGAGTGTGAAGTAATGGATATTAATTAGACTGAGCGTATGTATATGCGCATTGTCTATTACTTAATTAAATTGCTCGGAGGGTGGATTACTGTACATGCTTCAGTCGTTGTCCATTCGCATTTTCCATTTTCATTTGTCAGGCTTACAGTTAGTTTGTTGGCGCCAATCTTTCTGCACGTTCTCTCCAAACTAATTCCAAGTACATAATAACTTTCCCCATTTATTTTGCCATAAGATTTGACATATAACCTAACCTATAAATGAATTTCTTGATTAAGAAGTCAACGTTGAATTTAAATGCAATTGTTCAGAATCAATTGAATGATAATATAAGTAAAATACAAACGGGGGTAAGTTTTATATTGTTGTTTATATTGTTGTCTTAAGATATGAATATTAAAATGATTGTTTCCTTCTTATCGTTGTCTGCAGCTGACATCCAGCGATGAGATTGCACGCCGACGAGAAACGGCATTGCGCCAACATTCCTTCTTCCAATTACGCGTGTATCTCAAACGTGGCCAAGGATTGGCTGCCATGGATAAAAACGGTAGAACGACAGCCAAAGGCAAATTAATCGAATGTTTTAAATTTATGCCTGCTCCAGGAACCAGCGACCCCTACGTGAAATTCAAATGCGGCGGGCGTTTGATATACAAATCGCGCACCGTCTATCGAGAGCTGAATCCGGTATGGGATGAGAGTTTCACGGTGCCCATTGAGGATCCTTTCATTCCCATCGTGATTAAAGTCTTTGACTACGACTGGGGCTTGCAGGTATTAACAGGATAAGCGCACCAAAGCCAAAATACATTCACTAATTGTCAAATCAATGCCAAACTCTGTTCGTTTGTTCATTTTGTTCCCAGGATGACTTCATGGGATCGGCGCAGTTGGATCTTCAAGCATTGGAATTATCCAAGGCTTCGGAGGTTCACTTACCACTGTCGGATCCCAACAAGCCAGGAACGGACTTAGGCGAGATAATTCTCAATGTCACTCTGCAACCAAAGACACAGGAGGATAAAGAACAGGTCAGTGCTCTAAAATTAGTCTATTTGTTTATTTAACATTTCGTTTAGTTCGTGCACTAAAGTCACCAGTTTACGTACTTGACGTGTTAATAATGCAAAGCCTCTGCGCGCGATAATTGCTATCCTAGGCTTGTGTCTAACTCGTAAATTATTGGACTCATGAATATATGATTTTTCTGCAGTTATTGCCAACTGATTGTTATTTATTATTGATTTCTGGAAACTACAATTAACACATAAAATAATATGCTATAAGGATATTGAAAGATGTTTAGGAATTTTACGCACATAGCTTTCTGAATGTCATCTGTCCGCAAGGTTGAAAAACTCAAAACTCAAGAATATTGCAATTTAAATGGTTTTGTTTATTTATCTCTTAGTCACGCGTGTTTATTATGCAAAGCGCGGAGTACCGCCAGGTTAATTCATGGTTGGATATTGAACTACATACAAGTACATATCTACTAAATTTAAAAAAAATATATTTCTTAATACAGTTTCCTCCGGAAAGAATATAGCAATAGGAATAGTACCTAAAGCTGTAATTAATTCATGTTTTGCGCAAGATTTGGAGAAAACATTTTGTGCAAACAAAAACTACATACGCACGTACATATTACTGAAAAATAAGAAAACAACAATACAGGTAATTCATCAATAATGATAAAATGATAACTATATGCGTGTAGCAATAACAATTAGTCAAGAATCCATTAATTAAACAAAAGTACATAAAAAAACAGGTACATAAATAAATCCATAAAAAATATTGTAAAATTGTAATACACAATTTGAGGTTAAAACAAATTATAGTTTGTTGCAATTGCGAGGTCTAATATAATGCTACAGCCGAATTACAGAGAATTGACAGGAAAATTATACAAAATTACTCAAGATATTTATACTAATGCTAATGACACTTTGATGTTGCATAAAATTTAATAAGTAATTAGTTTAAAAAAGTAGTAGTTTAATATCTTAATTATATAGAAATTAATCCAACACTTTCTACGCCAAACATGTTTTCTCATTACAAGATTAGCGATTATAATTACACAAAGAAATTGAGTGCATTTCCATTAATTGAGTTCATCATTTATTCAGTTAGTATTGTTATTGTACGTAAGCGTATTGATCGCTTATTGGTGAAAAGATTATCATCTAAAATGATAGCTTTTTCACAATGACGTAGGAATTAATACGTCAATACATAACTTATTTATAAACGGATGCACACTGATGATGAAATTTCAAATTTTGCGCTATTTTTAAGTCCAAAAATCTGTTTCTAATTAACTTTTCTTTGGTATTTATAGAAAATATCTTGAAATATCATTCAAAGTATAACTCAAAGATGCGCTATAGAATTATGACTAAAACGTCGCAAATAATGCACATTTATCGATTCCTCCCTTGTTGGCAGAGTGACTTACTTACGTTGATATTGCGCCAGGTACAGATACACTGGCATTTGTATCGCATTTATCGGGGAGTTGTAATGCACCTCTGATTGTCTGTCTGGTTCGGGCGCCTTCACGTTCACATAAAACATTCGCCAGCTAGAATCACGCCGCAGAAACGATCGCGACGCGCTCGCATTCACAATCAGCGCAGTCAGTAGTATAATATCTAATCGTACTTGGAATTAGAAATTAATCGAAAGTTAACAAGAAAATATGTAATCATGTCTCAAGTGTAAAGTGCGTGCGGTGCCGTGCGGAAAATGTTCGACTCTTGCCCTTCGCCCAAGTACCTCATGCGTAAGATGAAGACGAAGCTGCAGTTCAATTCAAAAGTCAAAGGCGATGCCTCCAATAAGCATAAGGGCTCTTCACTCAGTTTGAACATTGATGACGTCGGCTGGATCAATGACACGCTCCCAACCGACAAGCGGCCT
>NBZA01000563.1:59192-75609 GCA_003054995.1 Aleochara bilineata
GCAAGTAAATAATTAATTTCCAATTTAATCGTTCAATTGTTTATCCCTCTGTTTATCTATGCATTCATTCGTTTGTTTGTTTGTTTATTATTTGTCTGCTGTGTGTTTACTTCAGGTACGTTCTCGAATGAATGATCTCATTTCGCAATTATTCTTTTATCCTTTTGCGTTGCCCTCTATGAAGAAATTCAAGTATCAAAGGCAGCCAAGCGAAGGAAACGAAGTATGTAATGATGGGTGAAATGCACCGGAAGCGACACTTGCTGCAACATGCAGCAAGAAATGGTGGTGATAGTTGAACTGAACTAACTATTCATGTGAACTTTTCACAGCGCTGATGGTTTTGCCTGCATTTCGCATTTACATTACATTACGTACATACCTTAAAACCTAAACCCTAGGCAACCCATTGTGTCCGGATATAAAATAACATTAAATTTGCGAATTGGGGCAAAGTTCTCTCTCTTGTCTCATCGCTATTCCCAAGTCATAGCAATATCAGTATATTTGAAACTTTTTATCGGGGTACTGCTCGATTCTAACCTCACTTTATTTATGCTTTTTTACTTTCAACACTCAGTGGTTAGTATCACATAGTATCACCCTTTGCCTGTGCCAACAGAAAGCAAAACGCATGCAGAATTTTATCTAAACGACGCGACGCGGTATTTAGAAGTAATTTATATTTCCATCGAACGACACGCGCTCGCCGTGCTCAGGACAATGACAGATAAACCGGCAGTCACTCGGTGCTTAGAGTGCATTCCGTCGAACTTTATTTGCCATCAAATTTATTTCACTCATTGTGCCCCTGGATGCCGACATCCAGCTCTAAAAGTCAGATTTTGTTGTCAGATTTGAGCTTCAGTCGATACTAAACTTGATAAAATATTTTATATCCTTACTTATCCTTATCCTTTGAATGAATGAAATTGACTCCCATTGCAAAAATTACTTTAAAAAGGTACTTTGCATTTATTTCCTTTGCTTTCTTAAGGTGAAAATAAACTTGAACAAAAACATGAACGTTTGTGTCTAGCAAAATTGTTTTAATTATCCTCCTCTTCTCTTAGCTCGCAGAGAGGTATCGGCTTATTTTCTTTGTTCTACCTGTGTCTCATGATTATTTACGTTTAATTAAATTTTAAGTGCTGTGTAATTAATTTCCTCAATATCGGGTGTGCGCGTCTTCGTTTAAAACATTCGTTCATCGACTTTGAACCTCACCTCATCGTTATTGCCATCATTTTCCACATTAATTAATAATTACGGTTAATAATTGAGTTGAACGAGTTTTCAATTAATTTTCCACTGAATTTCGGACTGGAATTGGTGCCCAGAGTTTGTAATGAAAGCTATTTTATTGGCTTTTGTTATTAAATCTCTATGAAGAGCAAGGCAAAAACCAACGTCAAGGGTTGTTTACAAAGCGCAGGGAACATTTTTGTTTCCAATGGCAATTTATTAGGATTTACCCATTGGGTGGGTCAGTGGAGCTTTTTATCCACTCGACCGATGGGGTTTTTGTTATATGCGATCCCATTTGCTTCATTTAGTTCGGTGAATAATGAGAAATCATCGTATCGTTCTGGCGTGTAATCTCGATTCATTTCCTCGTTCCCTTATTCAAACAGTGAGCAAAAAGGCAAGAAAGCAAGAAAAACCGTTACATAATCGCATATACACCGAGTGAATAGTAGTAGCATGAAATAAATGAGTCGCGATGGCCAAATGGCAATTATCCTTGGACCTTTTTGTATTTTATCGAAACAATTTGTATTTGAGCTTGTTACCACTAAATACCCTCAGACTGGACGGATGATAGAGGCAAGCGACGAACGAATTCTTAGATCCCATCAGGGTCGGCGCGCATTTACGAAAACCGCGGCTGAAACGAGGGTTGCAACCTTCCTTCCCTTGGTTCCCTTCTTCGAGATAAAACATTCACTCGCCGTGCCCACATTACATTGACATCGACGTTTCATCCTGCGGCTTACACGTCCACGTCCTAGTCCTGGTCCTTGTCCAATTCGCCAATTTCAGTGTTTTGTTCTCTTCACGTCATTTATTGCGTTACGATACGAGCGCTTGCTTGCATTCTATTCACTTTTTCTTTCATTTCTTCCACTCGTGCATGCTTTGTCGTCTGCATACGTTCACGTTTATCCTTCGAAAACCTTGCCCAAACCAAACCAAACCAATTGCCAAAAGCAAGGCAAAGCATGGAACAAATGAGCTCCGCCATTGCGGCGAAGGGCAAGCTGGCGCTGCTGGGCTTTTGTAAATGTTAAATTTGGCGGAAGGAACGCGAATTACGTGCGCGGATCCGAGATCCGAACGACCGAGAGGATTAACGGCCGTGAGTGGGCACAAAGTATCATTTCCTTTTTTCGTTCGTTCGTTCGTTGGTTTGTTTGTTTGAAATTCATACACGATTTGTATTTGCGGCTTGTTTATGTTCCATTTCGACCGAAGCGACACCAGCGAGAAGTGCGTGTAAATGGCGCAACCGTAATTCAATTAAATTTCATCGTCGACTGACTGTGAGTGCAAACAGAAATATAAATCGAAAAGGAGGAAAGAGAATATGAGATATGAATATAAAATCAAAGGAATTGTGAGTGCATGAAATCAATGCCGGCGCAAAGCAAGCTTCGCTTTGACGGGTTTGCTAGCCACTTGAAAGATTTTGACGGAAAGCGCACCGGATGAAAGTTGACGAACGCACGCGGAGCGAGTGCGCTTTAAAAATGTTTGAAAAGTGTATTACGAGCGCATTGTGCGCGTCGCATTGCCGCCGGTCACAGCAAAATTTTATTCTTCCCCAAGGGGCTCAAAAATGGCAGGACGCACATTGAAAATGTTATCCTGCTCGCGCTTGCGGCACAAAGTTTGCGTCAATGTGCCAGGATAACTATTATATTATATAACAGTAATGTACTTACTTGTACTTCCTTCGCCCCATTGCCAGGACTGCCCTCCAGTGGGTGATGAATATCCATGTCGTCCATGAATATGGATCTGAAATATTCAGAGAAAAGTTAAATATTTGCAAAATTCGATTAATTTATTGCGCAATTAGGCAACGCTGTTTGTTTACGTTAGTTAGTTTTAGTTTTATTGGTTAAACAACGATGGTTAAAGCTAAAGCGATTGAGAGTTCCGCAGGATGTTCACCGTTTATCCTGGAGGTCCGGGCTAACCGCGCATTAGCAATTGATAGCAGCGAGGTTAGTTAGCTTTCTCTTTGCTTATCATAGTTTCCTGCTTGATTTATTAGCGCAGGATAATCCTAATCCAAGATAAGATATGTATGCATGTAAATGTACGCCTATTAATTTATTTTCAACAAAATTCCTCGCTCCTTTGTTAGTTTAAAGTTAAATTACTTGAGATATAAATATTTCTTATCTTCAGCGAACATTTTCTTATTATTTTCTACCCGCAGGTCGTAAATCTTTCATCATCCCCGGGCTCTTTACGCAATTGTTTTGTTTATTGGCCAGGAAAGCTTGAAAGATAAAGTTTGTAAGTCAGCTTCAGAAGACAAACGCAGCCTAAGATACGATAAAAATTCAAAATTTCGCTTCCTCCTTAATTTGAAAAAATATTGTTGTGTTTTTGAAAATTTGAATTTCAACCGCGACAATGGTCGTCCTCTCCTTGGAGGCTGAATAATATTCTGTTGAATTTCATCAAGAAACAAACAAGACAAGACAACGTTGACTGCTGACTGCAGTCGCGTATATTTCTAAGACGCTTTGTTTTATGAAGAAGCAAGCGCTTCTTTGAACAATTCCGTTCCGTGTGCTCAAGATTCCGCCTCGCGTCGTTCCGCGACGAATTTACAATGTCTTTTCACGACGCGACAGACAGACAGACAGCCAAAGTTAAGTTTACTATTATGCGTCAAGTTTTGACTTATCTTGCAGCTATCTGAGTGTCGTTATGATTTCTTTAAGATGTTTTACAATCGCGTTACATTAGTAGTAAAGTACAGCTGATAACAGATAGGAGGAAATGGCTTTTAATGCAGATCAAATAAAACTTCACTTTACTTCACTTTACTTTACGTAAGTAATGTTATTTTGAAAGATGACACATGAGCTAAGAAGCCACCCCAAGACACGGCCAGCGTCTTACATTCTGTGACATTTTCACCTTATTTTTCAGCGGAGACGGCCTGCGGAGTTCTTTTACAGACGACATAAATGCGCTCGTTTCATTAGGACGTTTCACGTTTATGTCTCTTTTATGAAAACGTCCTGAGGTCTATAACTCAGACCTTCTGCTGCCTTCCTTCGCATCGAGACGAGTCATCATGTAGTTTTATTAAGCACACGACGCGCGACGGAGAAATTGCAAATTAATAAAATCCTTTTTAAATAATATATGAGATGTAGAAGGGTTATTATCTCATGGTACACCAGGGGATAGAGTTACTTAGTGGTTCATCCCTCTCGGGGGAGAGCTCACTAATGTAATGAAGAAAATATAGAAATGTAGGAAAGCCAATTAAAATAATAGCTTCGGGGCTGCAGGATTTATTCGGCGCAAAAGGCAAACGCCTAGCCACCGAAAGCAAAGCGACGGCGACGCCGGCGCATTTGAAATGCGCGTCTCGTGCATTCGCCTCGCATAAATCTCTTTATTCTGATACTTTAATGCCCTAATTCCAAATTCGCCATTCTATTCAACGGCCCAAATCGAATACGAATACAAATACGACCCACGGCAGAGCAGACATAACCTCCGACGCCGAAACGGTACGAAACGCTACAGCCGCAGCCACCAAGGCACCCTGAGGGCGGCTTAATTCTGTATTCTTGGCTATTCGTCAATTAGAATGGGGAAATGTGTACAATTTGTAGAAATTTCACCCACGGATAACAATCATACTAATACTGCAAGGATTAGGTATATTATACATTCTCTGCTTGTGCAGATACCGTCATTTCAGCAAAAATTAACATCAATATGAATACTAAAATATAAGTAATAAAAACCCATTATTGTTAAACAATAATAATCATCAGGCAATAACGTGCACATTTATTATTGCAATATGTACTGAATGAATGAATGATTAAATTGTTGAAAACATTATTTACGTCAGTGGCAGCGTCAGCGTCACCATACATATAATAAAATATAAAACAAATAAACCGAAAACAACAATACAAAAAGCAAAAATGTGAAAACGTGGAGATGAAAAGCTTTTAGTACGAATTTACAAATGAACGGCGCGGCGCGGAGCGTTGTTAATTTTTCTCCCTTTTGTTCATCGCGTCCATTTTTTATTTTCATTTCCACTACATCCACCACCTGCTCAATGATAAATGCTAGCCGACCGTCTCCAGCGGGTGCAGGCAGGAGTTGTCAGGCATCCTGGCATTCAAACAGGAGCATATTTTACCTGAACCTCCCTCCCCGCGCTAATGTAGGTATGCGGAATAAATTTCAAATTCCGTTTCAACTTCCTGCGCATTGTTTGACGCTTCCAGCAGCAAAAGAACCACCGAATTTTAATTACAAACACTGAATATTATAAATGAACATCCCTAAAAAGGTGTAAATTCCATCGGCGGCTAGCGCTAATTAAACCCAGTTGCAAAAGAAGCTTGTAACTTGCAATTTGCGTTAAATATTCATTGGAATGAAAAGTTTTAATTAAAACAAAAAATGTATTGCGTTTCATCAAGAAAATGGGCAAAAACGTGAAGAAATACAAGTATTTATACTTCTATCGAGGATTGTTTATTGCATTCGTTCGGTGGTTACGTGTGCGCTTGCCGCCGAGACGGCTCCAACTCCGCCAGCGGCTGCAGCGTATATAAACATCCGAAGGACGCGGGCGTCGCGACGCCACGCTTATCGGTCCTCTCCATTTAGTGATAAAGCCAGCCGCATATAAAACGTTGTTTATACATTTTATCTACGTCGCTCCGCGCTGGCGCATTTGCGTCAGTTAATCCGTCGAAATTTGCGATCTGGGTTACTGTAGTCTCATAGTCTCAAACTTAGTCTTAGTCTTGTCTTAGTTTCAGTTAGTCGTCGCGGCGCCTTGCGTCTTTCTGACGCACTCAAGCGAGTGCCCATGATTACACAACTTTCAATTCAATTAATCGCCATGAAATTTTACGCTGATAAGCAGCGACAATACCAAAGCCAATGAAACTCACGATCTAAATCCTCACTTTTACCCCCCTTTTAACCCTTTCACAGATATTTGATTCAAAAAGTCGTTTTCGTTTCGTTTCGTTTTTTGAAACTAAAATAAATGACTTTGAAAAAGTTCCATGAAAACTTTCAATCACTTTCACTTCACCGCCTGCTTAGCCAACAATTATCATTATTTACAGAACGCGCAACGACGTTGACAAATTGCCAGCGAGTGAGCGCCTGCAAGCACTTAAAACTGAATGATATCATAACCGATGCGAGGCGGCGACTACCCTAACGCGTATAATTGTATTCAGCACGCAAAGTAACGTAAACGTAAAGTGATTTATCGAACCTGAGAAGTTAGGTACAACTCAGCCCAAGCAAGCCAAGCCAAGCGAAACGACGGCGACGCCTGAGAGGTAAGCAATCTAATCAAAGCATGTACGATTGATTCGCTCGCTGTCGTGTGTCAACTCGGAAATGCTGATACAAGCCAAGCATTCAAGGTGTCTGTGATTAAACTTCCCTAGTACCTACTTCCTTGAAGTACAAATGTCGTTAAGCCAGATTATATTCCGATTCATATTTGATTAGAGTAAACTTTCTAATTAACGATTGCGCTTCACTCCGATCTCATTAGTCAGGGAACTAATGACTCTTCTCTCTTCCTGCTCCTCTCAGCTCAGATCAAATCATCTAGCTTTGCTTCGTGTTGTGTTATTTATTACATGAATGTGAATGAGTTATTGATTGAGTTCAGTTGATGGTTAAGGTGCGTTGCGCGTTGTATTAGTCAGTTTGTCGACAGTGTAAGCGCAATGTAGATGTGTGTATGTTGGGAAGTATAATTCCAATCATCCCCCGGAAAGATCCCGGCCTGCAGCCGACATATCGCGTATTGCTATTCCGAAACTTATTAAATGGGAATCGAATAGGTGGAGATGTCGGACACCTGTCAGTGTCCAAATATATTTATTCGATTCCCTTCGAGAATACACTATACATACACCCACTCACAAGCCGAAATATAGACAACCAACCTCGCAGCGGGAGTTTTACTTTTATGCGTTGTCGTCATAACGACAATAAAATAAATGGGAAAAGTTGTGTGTGACTTGCAATGTGAAATGTCACTCAAGTCGTTACTTTCGGGTTAAAATTTTAGTACACACTCGTATATCTATCTATGCTCAACTCCCAGGATAATTGTGCAAAATGTCAATTGATATCGTCTTGGTGAGCAAGCTATGCTCGGCCGTAATGGACATCCGAACGGTGAAGCTGGACGTGGACAACTTGCTCATGCCTTTTAAGGACTTCGAGGACGTGTTGTACGACAACTACGGACCGCGGCTGGGCTCCAAGTTCTTCTGGCGGTACTCGGCGCAGCTGTACTTCGAGATCACCAACTACGTGTCGCTGGTGAGCGCGCTGTCGTTCAGCGCCGAGCAGCGCATCTACGTGCTGCTCAAGGACTACACGGAGCCCTGGCAGGACAACGGCACCATGATGCGCATCATCGACTACCTGGAGCAAAAAGCCGCCCAGCGGCTGCACGTCGATCCGTATGACGTGCGCATCGTGCAGCCGCACGAGGTAGACAGTGATGAATTGGACGCCAAGCTGTACGAGCAATCGCAGGAGATCGTTGACCAGCGCACCGACATGGATGTCATCGCCTACGCGTCCCGCGACCTCCCGGTCATGCCTTTTTACACTGCAGATTTCTATATGCAAGCGATGCTTTTAAAGGCACTTCAAAGAGGTAGACGTTGCCTTGTTTTCTTCCTTTTTGTGAAAGTTGTGAAAGTTGTAAGGATGAACGATTTGTCACCTTCTTTAAAGTTTTCTTTGCTGCTGATGGTTGTAAAGCTTTAGTTGTTTTGCAATCTTCAATCTTGAGGAAGAGTCAACGACGTGAAGCAAATATGCACTCAGTGGGATATTGAAAGATGAGATGAGGGTCAAGGGTTAAGGGATAACGACTTGATGGCGCATTGCAAATTACGCGCAAACATCAAGTGGTTACGTTATGTTTATTCACTCAATTCACTCAGCGTGCCCCTTTCTTGAATGCTTTCTTTCTTAATGTTAGGCTGCTCGAAGGATACCCGAAGACTGGA
Organism: Aleochara bilineata; assembly: GCA_003054995.1. NCBI lineage: Eukaryota > Metazoa > Arthropoda > Insecta > Coleoptera > Staphylinidae > Aleochara > Aleochara bilineata. Next base: position 67,481 of record NBZA01000563.1, read on the forward strand.
ACGTCCCAAGGAAGTGGCGATCGTACGACCGAAACTTCCAAAGAAAGGCAAGAAAAGGAAAAAGAGTAAAGACAAAAGTGGCAAAAGCAAAGGCAAGAAGAAATAATAGAACCGTGTATCTGTCCTATGTCATGTGTCCTTGGATGAAGGTGAAAGTATTGGTGTTGATGATGGTTATGCTGGTCGAAACCCGAAAAAGTTCATAGCCAGTTCGATTTGCTTTCGGTTTCGGCTTGTGGTTCGCGTTGGCGGATGATAGATAATGAGAAAAAAGCACTTTGGATGCGCGGACGTGGTGGGCAAACAAAGGAAATAATGAAGTACGAAAATAATGAAGGATCATCGCCGTTCCGCATCCGCAGCGGCAGTCACATCTACTTCGACCACAAAAGGCATTCACTCGATGGATGTCAAGGAGACACCAAGCCAAACCAAGCCAAGTCACAGCCATGTGGTGTAAAAACACGTCACAGTGATGGCAAAGCTGCGAACACCCGAAATCGTCCAAAAAATCTGGATCTGGAACGCGCGTGTGATTTATCTCAGACCTTCGTAATTATTGATGGCTGGAAATCCTATGGATTCACTTCCGCCGGGAAGACGCCAGAAGGATTAATTCCGGCTCAATGCGTCGCGTCGTCACTAACACTATCACTTTCATCTCCACTCAGCACTCACTAATTCACCCCGAATTTATTTCGTAATAAATACCAGAAATTTAATTAAAATTATCCTCTATCCCAGAATATCTTGTCCTCTTTTGCTTGCCGCAGGAAAGGTTAAATCTTGAGTCGCCCTAAGAAACCCAAGCGCAAGCCCAAGATCCATTCTTTATGTTGATTTAATAGCTGAGGTGTGTAAATATGCGACAGTGAATTAGTGCTTGCTACCGCCACGAAATGAGCCAATAAATTCACCTCCTCCTAGCCTTTCTTAAGACGTTCGTCTGACAAACTTACAAGAAAATTACACGAAATATTTACACTTAAGAAATGAACAAAGAAACTACGTTTAATGAAAAATAAGAATAAGACGTTGAGGTTGGTAATTGAAGCAAACAGGTGTAATTCAAATGTGTACTCGCCACGAGCAAATACGATTTGGTCTTAAGGAGTGAGGACTAACAAGCCAACAATTCCTGGAGGATGACGTTTCCACTGACAGCGGACCGTAATGCAATGCAATGAGCAGCGCAATTGTCTCTTCTTGGCGCTGCAAATTGGGACTTCGTGTGCGTATTTCTACTTCAAACACAATACAAACTCGGATGAAGCCAAACTCAGCGCAAACGTAACAAAGGTAATAAGCTTCCAGATCGTCGCCGAGCAAATATAAAAGGCAAATAAGTGGATTCTGATGTTCGTGCCCATCGCTGCATACGCGTACGTGGAAAAGTGCGCGATAAAACCGAACCGCAGTGAGAAAACTGAAGAAAACGTTAAGAAAAGCAAGTGCTCTAATTGTAGAGAAAAAGTGGATGTTGTCGTGACCTATTTTTCCAAAAACTAGGACCGACAATAGGAGTGGGAATGTTAAGGCTATAAGAAGAGAAAGGGCAAGAGGGTGTAGGTATGAACTTTGCCAGCATCACGAACCTTGCCTTGCCTCGTTCGTGCTTCTTTGCTATGCGTGCGGACGCAGAATATTAAGGAAGACATTTGCGTGCCGAAGAGCGCAAGATGCTGATGAGTCTACTTAAAAATGTAGTTGTTAATTAGTCCGAGCATCATTCAACAACTTACTTAACTTGCAATGCGAATGATCCAGAAACCGACACAAAAACCTTACTTAAGTTCACTTAAGACAATTTTCTTAAAAATGGCAAAACATTAGCTTTAAATCTTGAAAAATAATGTGATTTCAGTTGAAGTAAATGTTAAGACACAAGGAGTTTAGGAAGTTTAAAGAACACTCGGTGTGAATTAATGCTAGGGTTGTTTGGCCACGAGTGCACTCCACTCCAGGTCTTCCTGAATGGGTCGTTGAATAGCACTCGCTACTTGTGTTTTCCGTCCGATGCCTCAAACTCTTACCTACTTCTTCTCCACTTCTTCGCAAACTCTTCCCGGCGCGGCGCGTTCGTTCCGCATCTTTGCCGCTGCACTTAAGTGAGGCTTGGTAATTACTACGCGGGTTAATTAAAAATGCACAGCGCACCTGAGCGAAGAACCAGAAACAAGAACTAGAATGTGGACTGAAATATAATGAGAATCGAACACGCGCGTTCACTTGTAATGAGTATCAATTAATTTAAACTGCGTTTGGCTTGTTGGTTCTTGCTCAAACGCATTTAATTTTTGACTTCTAGAAACTTTTGACTTCTTGAAACAAAGAAAACTTGTTAGACGTTGAAAAATCGCCAGAAATGACTTTGTAATTAGAGGCACAAGATGGAAATTGTCGCGGAAATTGCATCGCCGATTGGTTCGGTGGGTACTTTTTCATCGGTTGCCAGCAAAGAACAAGCGCAATTAATTTGCCATCAGTGAGTGGACCTAAGCTTCAGCCAAAGCCTGTGTGCCTGGGCACACAATGTTTAATTAGTTTTCTTTGACTTTTTACACTTTTTCATTAATTGAAAATGAATTGGGAAGCGACGAATGAATTCCGGCGACAGTTATTAATTAAGTATGGGCTGCTGCTGCTGCTGTTTTCTCTTTGTGACTTTGAGGTACGAGGCATTCGCGGAATTCGCTTATTACAATGCGGGATATTTGCAAATAATCGTTAAATAATTTCATCACATTCCCTACGTTTGACGTTGGTATTCAACTTCCAACCCATGTTCTCATTACAAATTTTGCTGAAATGACGTATAATACTTTTGCATTGACACTGAAGATATTGCTAAATTGACATTGTATGTAGTTAATTTTAGTTTGTAAACATGCTGAAATGGTTTCTGCTGAAATGACGTATAGTTTAATTTTTACATGACATCGCACGTGATTAATTTTATCAAATATGCATTAAATGCTTCAGTATACAATTTTGCTGAAATGGCTTTGGCTAAACTGTCGTATAACACAATATGCCCATAACAACATTTGTTAGTAATTCTGACAAAAGCTCATTAAATGCTTCAATATAAGATTTTGCGGAAATGGTTTCTGCTAAAATGACATACTTATAAGTTATAACATAAAGAGAAATTGACATCGCTTGTGGTTAATTTAAAGCAAATATTCATCGAATCCTTCCGTATATCACATCAAACACAAAAGGCCCTGAAAGGCACCTTGGCGTCTCCGTAATTAACTGTATTTTACGATATCAACGTCTCTTTGCATCTCCCTTTGCTGTAGCTAAGACGCTCGCTCGCTAGGAGAAATGCTCCCTGAGAGCCGCCTCCGTTTGCTCCGTATCGTTAGCACCCACGTCGCAAAATTACCAATCACTTCTCTCCCATTCGTTTCCATTCAATCTCGCTATTACGAGCCATCAACTGTACGAGCGCTACATAATTCAAATGCTGCGCTGCGATTGCGAAACGAGAATCAAAGCAAATTGCGTTACGAGTCTTTTCAAACCGAACCAATCGCTTGGTTTGTTTATTTGTTTGTTTCGAAATGATTGCTTCCAAATCCAATAAGAAAATGTACGTAAATGTATTTTTTCCTTAGTTCTGTCCAACGAAAATCGCAAGGATAAAAGACACAAAACACAGCAATAAACTATCAAATCCCAAGCATGAACTGATTTTCACCCCGTGCTATAATTAGGAGTCATTACTCCAAACACTGCAGCGGCGCGAGATGAAGATTACCTGGATTTCCTAAAGACTAATCGCTTTTTAAAGAGTCGACGCCGTGGAAGACGTTTGACATTTGATTCGTGTCGTTAGACAAGTTAGTTTGGTTGCCTAACAAATACCTAAACGTGGGTAAAATTCGAAATTAAATTGGCCGACTTGACGTAGACGAGCAAACGAACAATAAAGTTAAATTAATAAATAACTTAATTTAAAAGTTCAGACGCGCAGGATGCACCTGACATTTGATTATGCCGTCACGCTTAAATCCAGGATAACATTGCAATTCTTGCAATCTATTTCCGGACGCGCAGACGCAAATTCAATTTAAACGCTCTGACATATTGCGCTTCCCCGGCAGAAATCAACTGAACTCCAAGCCCAAGCCCACAAAGACACAATAAGAATGGAAATGTTTTCTGTTTTGTTTCGGTGACATGACATTTAGGTAAATATATACCAGAAGCCGATATAAATTCTAGATAATTCACAGTGAATTTCTAGCTAAATATCCTAGACCCAGACCTAGACGCACGTAATTAAATCGTCGACAAGTTCGCGTCGGCGTCAGTTTAAAAGTTTTGTAATTAGTAAATTTTTGGTAATTATTCATTCGGTTGCTTGCCATTAATCACATTTGTCCAAAGTTATTAAAATGTTTAACTTTGAAGCAATTTTCAAAAATGCCTTAGAAAGTTTAAAATTCGCTTAAAACTCAAGTACAATTGTCACTTTCGCATACAATATGTCGCGTTGTCCTTGTGCAGTGTCGGTATGTAGATGACATGCAACGTGTACGCTCGTGTATCCTTTGCATCCTTCGAGTCGAGCGATTATCCTATTCAACTGCACCGGAGCACACACGAAGAGTGCGCCTGTTGTGTGAAAACAATACCCTGAGCCACTTTGGTTAATTGTTTGAAGGATGAGCGCGCGCGTTTGTGTCAGGAGCACAATCCTTGAAAGTGCTCGCCTCATATTTTACCCTTGTTCGCATTTTTCTTTCCCTTGCATCTGCAATTTGCATGCATTTTGTTTGATTGTTTGTGCTTCATCCTTTGTCCTTTCTACTGATTTATCTTTGACAATGACAATGAGTATGTAGTAATAAAATGAACCAAAAAAACCAATTATTGACCAAAGAAAAGGAAAAGAATTCAAAGTGAAATCCAAGTGAAGAAAACTTTCTTCTTTTTCTTCTTCTTTCCTGGCGAGTGCAATAATTGATAAAGCATGAGATTCTGCCGTTAATAACAATAACGAAGTTTATGGCCGTACATAATACGATTTCGTTCGAATAAGCGCTTCCAACAAAAGTTCCATTCATGTTGCTGCCTCGTTCCCAGAGGTCGCTCACGCGCATCTAGGTTTTAAATCACTAACCTAACCTAACTTTGCGATACTTAACACGTTGGAACCGGCGAGTACCGCGGTGTGCGTCTCAAAACTGTAAGAGAATGATAGGCAAACTCATGAGGCATGTTCTCTAATCTAAGCCACGCTGATTGGACAAGAGACGCTTTTTTACCCTACCTGGCAACGTATCGAATTAAAGGTCAAAGGTGATAACCAATAATAGGGTCGTGATTGAACTTGTCATTGCATTCAATCAATGGTACAGGTGAAACGCGTAGCGTCGGCTACAATGCAATAGCCTATTAAGACGCCAATGCATCATATTCGCCCGGCCTAGTTTTTTAGCGATAAAGAGGGCAAATCGGCAAAAGCGCCGGTCTCAACGTGTTAATATGCAAAAGAGAAATATTCGCTGAGAAAATGCCAGATTATTATCAAGAATCTGGTAAGTCAGGAATAAATATAATATGAATGCACTTGCGGTACCAGGCACATGCCCACACACTGATCCACTTTGTTCACGTCGTGTCGCGTCTCCCCAGCGTCTTGCAGCGCACTGTGTCCTATAAACAGAGCGATATATTGGCAACACCTTTCCGGTTTCCGGCACGAGCGAGCATGTCATAGACTCATGCCAATGACGCACGAACAGAACACGCGCTTGCACTTCTTATTTTAGTTCTTTCCTCACTGACTCGCATCGGAAATTTATTATTTCCCATAAAACTAACGCCAGTGACAACAAAATAAAGTATCCAGACAGGAGACAAGGCGAGGCAAAGCGAGGCGACATAGAAACTCAGACCCAGACACGGACACGGACCCGGACTTAACGAAATGGAACGCAAACATTTATCGCCGGGCAATTTTTACGATCCTGCTATGATTTTATGCCGCTATTAGTCATCCTTATTCCAACCGGAGCGCAGCTCAATTAATGCGATTTTGTTTGTTTCAGTCATCACGGCGTCCTTTCTTTGCCTCACCAACATACTAGGTAAGAATTGTAAGCAATTTTTATACTTTTCTATAATATCCTATAATATAATATGTTCAACGCATTGTTAGATATTTCGATGCGAATAATAATTTCCACGAAACAGAAGCGAAACACCAAACGTCGATAAAAAGCAGCAAGCAGTAAGCAGCAAAGTCAGCGTCAGAGCAAGAGTTTTATGTTCGTTTTCGAATAAAAATTGAAAAATGTCAGCAAAACGAATAAATTGAATATGTTTTTGCAGCCTTTTTTCCACTGAACTGAACAAGAGTCGAAAATGACTAAAAGTTCCGCAACTTTAGCACGTGAACGCGAACACGTAGGTACACGTTTCTGTTCCAAATGCGGGGCGAGTTTAATTAGAAATGTTTCCGCGTCGATCGAAGGGACATTGAATAGATGTTTGTTAATCCATGGCGGCCACATTAGTTGTCAAATCAGTGCAGATGCAAGACCGCCATGGGTAATCCACGTGCACCGCAGCGCAGAACAGAGCAGCGCAATGCAATTTTGATTGATTAATGACGACGCGACGCAATTACCTACAACGAATTTAATTTCAAATGATTAATTGCGTTTATCCACGTATTCATCAATTCAAATTCAAAATTCAAATAAATAACCGAAGTGCGGAAGGAAGAAACGAAAAAGCACACACTTTTTGAATACTTAATGCACTGCCAGTGACAGTACAGAGGCGGTGGCAGTGGCAGCGCAGCGGCTTGGAAATTAAGTCTCGAGTCGAGATTAAGCACGAGCACACGGCGCTGGAGTTTTCCGCGACAGGAAAATCTAAATACCTGAGAGGAACACGAATTAGGAGCTTGCGATGCAAGAAACGAGAATGATAATAACGGCATTACACTCAAGACGCCGAATGAAGGACGCCAAGCAAGCGTGAGGACTGAAGCATTACCATCGACTTGTGAATCCTGCATTCGTCATTTGTTGGCAGCGCTGAATTTAATAATCTGCCAGTAGCAAGCAGCGCCAGCGCCCCCACACACTTGTGGTTTTTTCACAGATCCCAGATTACATCTTTTTCTTCTACTTTTTTTCCTTTAAATAACATGAATCGTCAGGAGAATGAATGAATTTCCTCATGGAATTAAATCTCTACCTGCGTGACTTTTGTATAAATAAATACGCCTCGTTGTTGCATAGATTTATGCATGTATTAGCAAACAAGAAGGGCAAACTTTGAATTGACGCCGGCGTTTATATTTACGTTTACGTTCGCGTCAACTTTGCAGAATTGCGGTCGGCAGTTGGCTGCAGTTGCAGTGAATGCGCTGCAATTACAATTGCAGTGCTACGCAATGCAACGTTCCGTTCCGGCTCGCTTCAGGAGATTGGTGTGTTTGCTAAACAGAACAGAGGCTGCAAAATCATTTCACGTTCCGACTGCCAACTGCTGATGCCGGCCAGCTACCAAGCTTTCATTGCAAAATCATATACAAAAGCGCAGGTCGGGGTGCAAATGAGTGGAAACGTTTTCACCTTGTGCATCAAACGCCACCGGCAACCCTTTTCCTGCTGTGTGCGCATTGCTGCTACGTAAATTCATGTTCGCAATTAAAATGTTAATTATTAATTATAATAACTGTCGCGAAAAACGACGTTAATTGAATGCATATTGTGAACCACGAAAAATTATTCGAAATTGTCACAAAGAAGTTGAAAAATGAAGTTTTTTATTCAACTTTCCGCATGTGATATAACATTTTCCGGAGTATAGGCAACCACCTATGCAGTGCAATGCTGCCTTTGACATTCCGAATATTACGCGCGATTATTCTTCTGTGCTTCGCACAGTTCAAGGCAAATCCCCTGCTACTACGCTCCATAACATTTACAAATAGCCAGGCTCAAACTTAAGTTGAACGTATTCGTCTTGATTAGAGATACATACTCTAAATTTAAAGTAAATGATGCGCCCCACGGAGGGGAATTTTGTGACAACCAAAAGTATGTGCATTAAGGTTGAAAATCGCTTGAGTGCGAGTACACCCAAATTTAACGTTT
>NBZA01000571.1:34947-49191 GCA_003054995.1 Aleochara bilineata
TCTCCCGGAGGTGCCGATGATGAACAGGGCTCATCACTCACGCCGAATTGGTATTAATGCAAGCGCTAGCGACCGCTTGGTCGGTCAGTCAACGGCCAGGACCGCCAGGACAGCGGTCAAGAATTGATATTAATGGCCTGCTTGGTCAGGTCTTAGACCAACAACTCACCATCATCATTATCGCTGTTTTATTCATATCATGGCATCCCGCCTGCCGCCTGCCGCCGTACATCGTGCACAGATTAATATTTTATTCAATCGCTTCCACACATCATTATTATTTATTACTTAATATTATTATTATTATCCTATTCGATCCCCATCATTTTCCATTCTAAATGAATAATAATCGTTTATATTTCCTTCCTCTGCTCAGCTCTGCGGCTTTAGCCTTCCTGGCTTTGTTTACAAACAACACACATGTGTCTTTCTTCCATCATCAGCCTCCAGTCATAAATCGATCTGGAAGATCTGGAACCACAACAAAATAAAGAGCAAAACAAATGTACGACATCTATTCTAGTGTAGTAGTAGTAGTAGTACAAAGCTGCATTTAGTTACTCGCTAACAACAATAATAACACCACGACGAGTAAACCCTAGGGATAAAGTTGTCGCTTGCGCTTGCAACAAAAAGCAACAGAGACAGCAATGGACATGCTAATTACACGCTCTCTATGCTAGTGCTACAAGACTGGCATTAATTCAACGACAACCAAACCATAGTTGGCGTGTTCTAGTGCTCAGCTAATGCCACCCTTCCAGTGTTGCCAACTTAGAGCTGCTGCTGGTGCTGCTGCTGTAAGCACTTGGAGCTGAAGTTGACTATAAATTAATACGCAGCTATAAAATATCGACTCCTAGAGAGAGTGGCGTGTAAGAACTTGGTGGAAGTGTGCAGATGCGTCTCGCATTAACAAATTGGCGCATTCGTTTATTCACAGCGCATGAATCACAGTCACGTGGGCGGAGGAGATGTCAGCGCGCAGAATGCGTGGTGCAAGCAGAAGCAGAAGCGACACCACATGAAGGGTTGGTTGGTTTGTTCATTCGTTGGTAACAATTGCCCTGCTCTGAATGCGAATGTGAATGTGAATGGGAAATTGCGTCAATTCTGAAGACACTGACGAGATGTTTATCCAGTTCAGGCACCCCATTTGCGATTGTGATTCATTCTAATAGCCAAACAGTCGCTAGTCGAGTCGAGTCGATTGAATGAAATTGTTTTTTCTTTATTTTGTTTTTGTTCGCTGATGGCAGGGACAGAGGGATGCGCCAATATGTTACACGAACAATGAATGAACTGTCGAACCTGGAGTGATTTCGTCTTACACCGAAAGGGCGGATACCGGCAGCGTGTTGGATCCAAATTGAGACAACTGTATCTTCCTGCTTTGGGTTTAGGTTATGTTAGGTTAGGTTTAGGTGACAGTTTTTTTTCTCTTGCCTCAATTCAATTCCATTCAATTTCATAGAAAGCCAATTGAAGGGACCCCGTCTCTCGTCCCTCTAGGATATTTATGCAATTAATTAGGTAATAAATATCAACATGCATGGTGGTAGGTATAAGTGCCCATAATGGCCAGAGTATAGTATGGGTTGCTTTTATCATAGTCGTTGGCAGTGGCAGAGAAAGGGAAAGGGCCAAATTGCGACAGCTGTAGTGGAACGTTAAACACGTATATAACTTAAACTTACACCGCATGGCAGCCGGGAGCGCGACGGGCGGTCACAGCACAGCGTCCACAATAAAAAGTGCGATGCGAAATGAGCATCTTAAGCGCTGATCACCCATCTGAAAGCCACAGTCAGGGGTATGCCAAAGGCAGCTCCTGAAAGAGATGTCAGTACAATGTGTGAACTCCCTGTGCTCATTCATTCATCTCGTCCTATAATTGTGTCATCCAAATCCAATCGAAAAGTCACCATACGTCAAACATTCCTTTGAGACTGCTGTAAGATGATGATGAGTGTTTGCAGTCAACGCACAAAGGCCGTGCAGAATTCCAAGTACAGCACAGTATAAAGACCACACTGAAAATTTGAAACGCCAAAGGAGGAGAATTAAACGAAATACAGTTGTGTACGTACAATATACTTGCACTTCCGACGTGTTTGAATGCGACATTGGAGCTTTGTTCAACATCCAACAAATGTGCAACGAGATGCCTGGCTGGCTGGGCGAATAAAAGAAATTGCTTTTAATAATGTAGTTATACACAGCGGAGTTGACTACGCGAATGAAATTTGCATGCGACGGCATCTCTCGTGTCAAAACGCTCAAGCGACACTCGCAAGCGCAGGCTAAAAGTACTAAAAGTAAGCAGCGAGAGCGAATTAGCATTTACCGCCTCCGTCGTCTTTTTTATTTGGGGCTGGCTGTAAAGTTTGTAATACTGTTTCTAAATTAAAAACCAGGATTATGGTAAAAAATATTGCTCCTTTTATAGCCTCGCTGGTTGGATGTATATGTGTTGTCCTTGCATACATAGGTATATTAAGAATCCCCCTCGTGAAAACAATTTTCGCACCTCGTCCTCCTGGCTGCCGACTCCTTGCTCCTTGCGAATTCATACATTATTGCGTTTTTCTTTTTCATGAATAAATCAAATAACCTCCTCCGACGTCTCTTATCTCTCACCCGAAGCGCGAGTGAATGTGAATGTGAAGTGAATGAGGAGCGAAAACACTTGTCTACGTTGTTGAATAAATCCTTCATGCAACTGATACTGATACCTGATTGAATTGATATGATAGTCCTGTGGGCAATCGCATTGAGGGAATTCCCGCGAGATGTCATACACTTTTCTTCTCTTTATATTCATTCACGTTTGCTGAAATGAAATGAAATGATATGACGCGACTTTTCGAGTGTGGAAGTGGAACAAGAACAAAGCAGGGCAAGCGTGTGGATTTGATGTTAATACACAATGCAGATGATTAATATACAGGAGAGGCAATAGGCATTGAGATTACGCGCGTCATCGGTCTGCTTACAAGCCACCCTTGCCGGCAATGCAAGCAAGGGCTCGAATGACTTCTTCATTATTGATTGGCTGCTGGCTGCTAGCTGCTCTGTTTGCCAACTGAGCATAATTTTCATTTTCAATTAAGTGCTGTGCGCGATCATAAACGGCGCTGGCTGGCGTTATCTCGTCAAGTGGCAGCCAATGACGGACGGACGTGCGTGGCATTCAATTAATAAGTCGCTGGTTGAGCTCGGGCCTGAGCTAATCCCGGACGCGTGTCCTGGGGGACTCGTGACTATCATTATTATGTAGATCACACTTTGATCCGTTTGTTTCAAGGGTCAGCACCAGCGCCAGCACTGGAATCACTAACTCTAGCGACGCGTAATAAACATTCAAAGCCGTTTTCAATTAAACTCAATCCGCACCCTCAAAACTGACATCGACCAGCAAAGCAGCTTCCAATACCTACACTACACTACGGTTTCGTTTCAAAAATTGTATCATCATCAGTTTTTGCCCGCCGCCACCGCCGCACAAACCGCTGGCGGCGCGCAACGTTTTCTCTCTAATCATTCGCGTTACATCGGAGGCCCTACATCAAAGAAAAAAGCGCGATCACGTTCATGCTCACGTGGCGTGCCCGCATTAATTAAATCAGCTAATTAAATGCTCCACCTACGCCGCCAGCGCCAGGTGATCGAATACGACGAGTTGCGACGTGGACATGGACATGGGCGGGGCGAATTCAATTCAATTTAAACTTAAGTTAGTTCATTTCATTTCATTTTATATACTTAAGGTTACGGTAACCTTTGATAAACTTTATGTCTAATAAATAATGTGTTAAATTGACACGATGTTGATTCCAATGAACATCATCAACAAATAAGCAATAAATTACGAGTTCATGCTTTGAGGTTAAGTGGCTGGCGATTGAAATTCTCAGACAACGTTTCTTTCTTTTCGTCTTCTTGTGATATGCCTTCATGTATACATAAATATGATTTATCGACAAAGTATTATAGTTTTCTTTTGTTTAGTTGTGACTGTGGCATGGTAGGCAACCCTTATCACTTATCGTCTTGCACATTGCATAGCATTGCATTGCATTACATTGCGTGTTTGTTAGTTCTTAAGCTTTAACACACAATAAACGAAATAAAAAGAGGTTTTTTCCTTCTGGCGCATGAAAGAAAACTCTTAAGTCGTTAGATTCACAGTAAATTAGGTCCAAATTGAATTGAATTCAGGCCTGAAAGTCGCGTTAATGCTAATTGCCCGTTAAGTCTTTGAAGCGGGCAGCGAAGAAAGAACGGAAGAAGTGAGTGAGGGTTCGATTTTTAATTCGGATAATTAGGCGAAAGAAGTAAGTTGTCGGGTGGCTGGCGAGTGTCATTAGCAATAATAGATGAGGCGGTAGACCAGAAGGGTTCCTTCCAATCGGCTTCTGCCGCGTCCTCGGCGGCGTCGTTAACTTTGAATAAATTATTGTTTTTCAATTAGCCGTCCGTCTTTCAGCCGCCAAACTTTTAATCCGCGCGTGAATTATTCCTGCATAAACTGCTGAATTAATGTGTATTGATCAATGCAGATTATCATCATGCCTCATGACTCCTGTGTATGTGGCTAATAAAACCTTTATTAATACGGATTTATGTACGCTGTTTGCTTATCGCAATCACTCATTGCATTATATCAATGCAAATATTGCTTAATCCCTGATGTTTTTTCGTTCTGTTTGGTGTAGAAACACATGCAAATATACCTACACCTGAAGGTTCGAATTTCCCAATGCAATGAAGAATTTGATATTTTTTGTTGAAAAGAAAGACAAGACAAGACAAGGCAAAGGCGGCATTGATGATTCGCTTTGAAATACGATATTCGATACACATTGCTGAGTCATTCACTCAGGCATGAACTAATCAACCAATGAAACAATGAGTGACGAACGGAGCGCGCCTGATACCACAACCATTGTTGATGCATTGCCAGGCCTGCAAGTAAAACAAGAAGGAGACGCGCACAGCCGCAGAGAAAACACTTGAGATGTGGGAATGCCGCGCAAGGTCACGTCCGAATGTTTACCGGGCGGTAAAAATAGTCGACTCGTCAATATAATTCACACCCCACTTATCAGAAAAATGCTTTTAATTTGCGTCGCGCGCATGATTTACGACTCTCTAAATAGACTTAAGTAAGTGAAGTGTAGTGAAGTGAAGTGTCTTGAGTCTTGAGTCTTGCTTGCGCCGAATGATAGCATCAATCTATAAGCAATAAATTGAGCTCGCACTCGACTGCAGCACGCAGAGCGGCGAGTTTATCAATAATATTTATTAAATGTGTGCGCTCGCTCGCTTCTGCGATATTTTGTCGGCGACGTCAAGTGTGTTTATGAAGTGTTGAGTGTGTCGTCGACATGCCACATTAGCTCTTGATTAAAATTAGAGTCTTGGAGACTATCGCTCTACACTCTACACTGCGTTGCGCAGTACTTTGCTTTACTTTACTTTGCTGCCAACAGGAATTTAATTATTATCAGAAATGGAAACGTCGACCGACTGACTATATAGGCAACCAAGCAAACAGCGAAGCAATGAAGACGATGTAATATTTATGTATTTATTTAAATGCGATGGTAATCCTGCGGGCGCGCGCAAATTCCGCGGATGCTTAGTCAGCAAGGGCTCCGAAGGAGTCCGATGCCATTTACGAGCGCATTAATAAAATTTCGCCCCTTCGCGGAAGATTTAAAAATGCAAACGAGCGGAGTGGAGGGCCGTAATGAGGTATTAGTATGCCTCGCGGTTAATTTCGGCAATGCGTTAATGAAGACGCGTACAAATAACAGCAGTGTTTGCCATGTAAATCGCTTCATTACGTTCACATGCCGCTGGTGTCGCCACTCGCATGTCACTTCATTTCAATAACTCTTGCTTTACGACCCCGGAAGCGTCATAAGGGGGCACATTTTTCGATAATTGAATATGTCCTTGGTTTACGAGGTGCTTCCACACGAATATGTAGGTATCCATGTGTATAGTATATAAGGGTTGATATAGACGGCCATCTTGCAGCATGTAAACATGATGATTTTTTTTTCTGTTGGCCGTTCTGTTGGCTTTGTTTTACGAAGGTGAACACGAACAACGAACAGGTTTCGATTCGATTCAAGGAGTGGTTGGTTCGGTTGGTTGCGTGTTCACCATCAAACTCCGCCTCGCGTCTTGTTGGTCTTTCGCGTCGGTCGGCAACTAAATAACTTTTATGCGAATGCATGCATGGATGGCTTGTTTCATGAGCAATTAATTGCACTGCAACCATTATCTAATTGTCTGCAACCAAGTGGCATGATTTACGGAGCGCCCGCGCCGCGTGCATAAAAATCGCATAAACGTGTTAATTGAATAGTTCTGGCGGGCACTCGTCGCTGGCGCTTGCTGACATCGAAATTTCAATGCAAGCGTCAGACGCACGCAGCGCGAAAAAATTTATTAGCCAATGAGCGTGTTGTTGTTTTAGTTTTTTGATTCGGACAACTGCTCTGTTCTCTGTTCATTCATTCTGCATTGTACAATATTTATTTATTATCTATGAGAGCACAGAAACAGCGATTCAATTGGGAAAAAACAAAATCAAAAACAAAATCAAATGTTAATTAAATTTATGCGATGTGGTTGCGAATGCGTGGGCGTGAAGAGAAGAGAAGAGAAGGCAGAGTGGTATCTCGATAAAAACAATAACACGATCCAGGCAAGCAACAAGACAAAACAAAGACAAGACAAGACAAGACAACGTATGGTAATGCAGAAGAGCAGAGGAGCAGACAGCGTCTGGACAGACTGACGCCAGCGCGCATGTTTAGACCAATTATAACACCTTTAACAACTAAATGATTCCGATGGGCATCATCGACAACGACAGCGGGCCTCAGAAAAACGTACGACCGTAATAAAAGTTTTGTCCAGGCCCGGATGGCGCTGTACTAAAGATAAGAAATAATTAAAAGATTTCTCTATACCTCTTGTCTCTCGTCTCTTGTCTCTTGTCTCTCGTCGTTGTGCAGATAAAAAAGGAATAAAACAAAGCGCCATCCAGTGCGTGTTAAAATGTATGGAGTTTATATTAATAAATCAAGAGAGAGAGAACTCGCTGCAAACTGTAGGTAAACTAAACTAAACTAAACTAAACTCGAGAACAGAGCAATATAATAACTCAAACATCTGTGCGCGCATAACTAATATAATCATAACGCATTCATAATAGACATTCATGCATGGCCCAGTCGTAAAGCAGACGACGACTCATTCGGTGCCGAATGCAAATTTTTATCGGCGTGAATTAAACAAGCACTATCAAGCACTAGCACTAGTACTGGTAAAGTATGTGCTTCTATAATATAATAAGTAATAAACGTTCACATTCACGTTGACTTGACGAAAAATGCATATTTGTACGCGGCGCAGCGGCTTTCGCATTCAGCAGAGAGTCGGAGTGAAATGAAGGAGGGAAAGATAACTTATGAATATGGTTATTACGAATGTAAAATTCATGCGAGTGCAATTCCGCAAGAAATGCACATGAGGAAAAGTTCATTTTACAGCTGGAACACATGTCTCAGGGGCGGCAAATGCAGACTAACGCAGCGCAACGCAGCGCAGCAATGAGAATGAAAATGATTTTCTCAAGCGGCGAGCAGAGCAGTTCGTAATTTGGAAAATTCCATTGCGACACGTTTTAAATGCGTCGTAAAGAGCACAACACAACGCCCGCGCCACTGTCGCTCCGCTCCACATAATAAATTCCGAATTGTTTCGTACGCCGACGCTTTTAATAATCATAATAAGCTGTCACTTCAACCCGTTCATTCATTCGCTAACTATTTCCGCGACTGCGCTTGCGCTTTCGCTTGGAGAATTAAATCAGCTTTTACACTGCATTGCGTTGTTACGAATACGTACATTGTGCGCTTATTTTACCTACAATTCACTTCTGAGTAAGCACAGAGTGGAAAGGAATGGAATGGAATGGAATGGAGGGAATTAATTAACTGCGCGGTGATAATTGATATTAATTACCTTTTCTTATATTCTTCGCTGAGCAAGCAAGGGTTGCACTCAAGTGCGTTTTATGCGAAATTTTAAATCTCAGTGCTAATGTTGGACGGAATAGGAAGGAGGTGAACGAACAGTCAGAGTCACAGCGGCGAGCCGCAACGAAGATGGATCGTCATCTGGCTCGTCGCTGACTATTTCCGTCTGCGATGATACGTAATGGGAATTAGTGTCCAATGAGCAGATGATTGACGAGACGGGCGTCTTTGCCGCCCCCGTATGTGCGCTGCTCCGAGCTCGTAAAATATATCGAGGATGCTGTTTACACCTGTTTTCAGTTCACTCGACTTGCCCACTTTATCACCACAGATTATTTCCGAGCTAAAGCTAGAGAGCTGGAGAGGTGTCAACGCTGAACGCTCTCAACACAGCTTCTAATAACTCGCAAGCCCAAGCGCAAGCGCTCAAGTGATTTGTTGTGTGCAGATTCCACGAAATAAGTACACGTGTAGGTAGTTTAAATATTTTGTTGGAACAATATGTGTTCACATAAATTTCCGCTCTATAAATCTCAACGTGTACGTACCTAGTCGTTGAAAATTAAATGACAAAAGAAGAAAGAAGGGTGAAGTTCTTAAAAAGTAACGTCCATCAATCAAGAAAGCTAATGAAGGAGCTGGCGCCAGCGGCACCGCCGCGCCACGCCGCAAAGATATCGATGATCCGAGATGCGATGCGTTGAGATGCGTATCACGCCGCCGAGATATTCCCAAACACGAAAAGCACATTCACCGAGTCCTAAAGGTGGACGACAATAAAATCGAAGACGCTCTGCGCTGCACAGCGTTGCGCTGAAGAGGAAAAAACTCGTCCGCGTCCGCAACCGCGTCCGCGACTGAGAAATGGAGTGTGGGACAAGACAAAGGGCAGATTTACGAGCGGCAAACTTGCCTAATGGGTGGCGCGCCTTCTTTAATTACATCACCACTTCACTTCCAACCCAAGAAAAAACACCCAAAAACCGAACCAAAAGCTAAAATAAATAACATTTTATTTGACTTACATGCATGCACTCAACTTGACATTAACTCTTCGAAATTCTTGGATAATTTATGTTCTCTTTGATGTCCTCTGAGCAGTAATAATCATTATAAGTGTACCAAAGTGTGTAATTCATAACTGCAATTAATGTTTTAGCTACATACTTATAGAGAAATGAGAAGAAAAGAGAAGAAAACAGAAGACAATGGAGGTGAGTATAGGATGGACATGCACACACCGTAAACAACAATCAGCCGCTGAAGAATGGCTGCTACTTTTGCGCTGCAAGCAATGCAAGGCAATGCAATGCAATGCAATGCTGGGCAAAAAGTCGTAGCGCCTTGTAAGTTGTAGTATTTACAGCGAGGAGATACAGCGCGATAGCGCAAACGACGCCTTTAGTTTATACGCGGACGTGACATTAGAGGCCGGCGCGATCACGACTCGCTTATCACATGCGCCCATCTAATCGTTCCTTCTTTCCTCTGTATTCCTTCGCACTGCACAATGCGCACGGACGCGTCTTTCGTCTCTTCTCTACTCCTCTCAATATTCATCCAGATAAATCTCATCACAGTCAGCGAACGAAACGTAAATTTACGATTGAAGACCTTTTTGCCTTTGGCTTTTGGTTTCGTCCGATTTCAAACAAGAAACAAGAAGCAAAGTGACCAGTGGTGAAGTGAAATGATTACTATTCATAAATGTCCGAGGCGCAAGGTCTAGGGATGAAATTAATATGGGATGCTGTTAAATTATAACTTTCTTGGCGCTGCGCTGGTTACTTTTTCATAGACGTCGAAAGGGGCGAATTTCGGGCAGAGAGGGCAATTTTGTAATATAAATGAAAATGCATTATTGACTCCCTCGGGCATCCGGTCCTTAAGCAGGCGCGCCGAGGCGGTCTGAATACGCAATGGGCGCCCACCCGTGTCCAGCGACCGGCCACCATCCATTATTCACCGAGACGGCCAAGAAGTCGCCACCGCCGTTGCCACCGCCGATTGATTTCCGAGGTGACGAGCGCCGGACAAATGCGCTCGCCCCATCTCAACCACTCGCTGACACTTTGCTCTTAACCCCAAACCAAAAGACGTCATCACATCGCATCACATCACGTCACCCTCACCTTTCCGCTTCTCTATGTTTTTCTATTTTGTCCGGCCAGTAGTTGTGAAGTCATCCACTGAGGGCGCTATAAGGATACAATTGGTAAAAAGTAAAAAGTCTTTTGTCGATGGAATCGCGTTACATTGACGATGCCAATATTGACTTGCAAAATCATCGGCGAGAGGCAGCGAGCACGTCCCTGGGCGTGCTCCTGCCAAACGATCTCCGACTTACTGTGATTGATTGGCCGGGATGATACCTCGCGGTTTAATTGCATTCCAAATGTGTTTACATATACTCTCCACTCTTCAGACACTCGACATTCGACATCAGATACTCTACTCTATCCTAAGTCTTGTTTACACTGAGGGAACCTATGCTGAGACACTTTTAAATCATTCCTGTGCCTCTGCCTCCCCGGGTTGCATACCTAATGAAGCAGCTTCCAACAAACAAAACAAAAAGTGCACCGAGAAGGAACCGGAAGCAACACGCCATCTATGGATGATTCTGAGACAGTGAGAAGAAGGATCAAACGCACCGCTGGTACCGCTGGCTGTTCTGCGGGACCTACGCAAACACACCTGGATCCTAAATCATTCATCGACACCGATGATCGAGAGTCAGAGTCAGAACTTCATAACGACCGGTGTGTGTGCCAGTGTTGGCAAACAGACAGCTTAGCTGGCGGTAAATGGGCAAACAATAGTTGTGTCGGTAATCTGTTGTCTACATCCCTTTTGCTCACCGCACCGCACCGCCGCGGAGCGCATGGCTGTTAGCATAGGCACTACAATATTTATACACGGATCGTGAGCGCACCGCCAACATTGTCTGTCCGTCGGTCGGTCAACAGCGACTATTTATCATGCGTGTTCTTATATGTTTCCCTCGCGATCAATTGTTGCCAATGCCGATGGCAGCGAGCTTATTTGCTCAGGTTTAAAATATCGCTCAGGGAAGCAGTCAGTGTCGTGTCGTGTTGGAGGAAGCGGCGCAAAATTGAAAGCGATAAATTCGACAGCCGGAATATATTGATTTTAAATTTTATATTAAAAACTACTTCCCCCTTTAACATTTTTTTCCGTCACTCTGCTCTGGTCTGTATCTCGTTTGTGACCAGGGTGCACTTGCGTCCAGGGCGCTACGCTGTCTGTGTAAATTTTAAAATGTCACACGTGACGCTGACGTCTGCCCGTCAGGCAACCCACCCGAGCCTTTTTATAATTGCAAAACAATATAAAGGAGCACAAAAAGAGCATAAACTATGTGCTCTCCTAATGCTAATGATTGTTATGTTTTAAAACGTAAATGTTATGTATTTCTTTGCCGCAGTCGCATTTGCGCCGCCAGCGGGCAGTGTCACGGATGAGCAGAGCAGCGCAGCGCAACGTAACGGCGACAATCTGGCGACATTTGCGACACCAAAAAAAGCACTCACTCGCTGGCTCGTTCGTCCGCCTGCCTCCCTTCGAACGAACGAACGCGAATTTAAATGAAGGTTAAACGCAAATAAAACGCGCAAAAAGCGACGCGCATCGATTCCCCTCGCGCGGCTTGCTCGCCTCTTTCACGTTTACGTTTTTTCTTCTCTTCTCTGCACTCGGTGTTGAAATTCTGACAATAACGGTCTGAATTCCCCGAACACGGAGTCGACTCGATGCCGGAGGTTGAGTTGGAGCCAATAGAGAGAATCTCCCAAACAAGCAACGAACACACAATCTTGCCCGCAGACGTGTTGCCTGTTCGACACCGGCAACTTTTCGGCGGCTGACAAAGGATGCACCGGCGGCATTCTTCGGCATCCGCGGCGCCCTCTGACGATCGCATGCTTTTTCTGCGTTTTCGGCTGGCAATTAACAAGCTGCTACATGTAAAAATTCGCACGCACTGCGGCTGATTGATGCGCGAGAATGTTCTCTATGCAAATAGCGTTTAGGTTGTTCGCTGGTGTTGTGACAGGCCCTAATCATACCCATGCCAGCCAGACTTATAATTATCCAGGTAGCAATTATCAAGCTGCGTGTTGTTGCGCTGTGTTTCAATTAGTCTCAGACAAGTCTCTGGCATACTTACACGTGTATGCAATCCTCAAATAAACGCACCAACTCTTTATGTACTGTAGACAATGAATGCACATGCACAGCACACTCAGGAGTGTGAGCCGACTGCAGTGCGCAGTGTAATGAACGAAGGGGAAGAGTGAAATATAACCTGCAAGTGTGTATGATGTTTTTATGGTGTCAAATAAAATATATTATCCGGGAGGAGGAATATATTAATATGCACTCTACTCTACTCCACTGCAGTACTGCAGTGAGTGTACCGCCTGCAAGGCTGCAACCCATTCTACTGCTCCAATTTATATTCGCCTGTCATAACATTTCGTCGCGAATCACTCGCATTGTTGTTGGAATTGTTTCAACTTTTGCGTGAATTCCGCATATTCTTAATAATGCTGGTTATCAATGTCCCGCATGCATTAATCATAAATCATTTACATTTCTTGCTTTTACTTCTACTTCAAGTTTAAGCCAGTGCAGGTCAGAAGTAATTGCTCCGAAGCATGTGATGTCTACAGATGTCTGAGTAAAATGTAAGAAGCTTGTAATAGCCGTCCACGGCTGGGCTGGGATGCGATGCAAACTGGCGAATAATTAATGACAGCGTACAGAGTGGCTATGTTTCTGCGCTTAATTAACTTGTAATGCAATCGGATTGAGTTTGTTTAATGAATTTCTAAGTTCACCAACTTAAATACTTTCGATGTAGTGTAGTACCTATAGGTTATAGGTATCACTTGTACACAGTGAATTAATTTTATGCTTGGCAACGATTTGCACCTCATTTTCATAATTTTTATAGCGCAACTAACTTAACATAAGTAAACGTGCCTGAGGACGATAATTTCACATCTACGGCCACTTCACGGTTGCTTCTTGCTGCCGATGACCACGAGCGATTACAATCCAGAACCTCAATTGCAACTGCGACTGCGACAGCGACTGCGAGGCTTTTGATCATAGTCATTATGAAAATGGCCTTAATCATGTACCCGAGCAAACGGTGTGTGTATTTTTAAAATATAAGTATTATACTTAATCTCAGATGACTGCGAGACATGTTTACATAAAAGTAATAAATGCGGTTTAGTATCGGAATAAATGACATATCGAGGATTATCGTACGCGTGCCGATTTCGTCGTGGGAAGTGCAAACAAACCCTGATGGGCACCCTCCTACTCTCTTGGAGTGATAAGCGTGCAGTGACATGCCACATACATGACGAGTGTTTTTAATATCGCACACGCTGATGGGGGCGCTGTGCAATTAATGCATCATTTGCATTCCCGTTTTGCAGTGCAGGGAAAGAAGAACTATCAGTATCGCTGGCGATTAATCATCGACGGTCGCGAGCTGATTGTTTGACAGTCGGATACAGAGCAGAGCTGGGCAGAGCAGGAGATAAAGTTGATTCAATTACGCGCGACCGCATCCACCATCTGTTCGGATGGCCATTATGAGTGCGCATCGGGCATGCTCTAACGTGATTAACTCGCCGGCTAATCTCGCAACGCCAGCTTGACTTCCAGATTAGCGCTTCGATAACATAACGACATTTCGTATAACTCAATTTTCCGGCTACCAGACAACTGTTTTCTTCATATATACGTAGGTATATCTGTTGACTTTGCCTGTCTGACTGACTGAGGTATAGTTAGTGAAGAATGTTTGTAATAAGTTGAAGAACATGCAACTGAATAATTTACAAAATTAGATTATAATTTGAATGGATTTTGCATGCAGTGAACACGCGAGGCAACGTCTGAGATTCTGAAATTAATTGCCGTTCGTTGGTCGTTAACATCCCTATACAACTTACAGTTTTATATTCAAATGGGATGATGAATGGAAGAATGGCAATTGTCGCATTAACGCCCACAGCGCCGCCGGCGGTTTGTCCGGTCTGGCGAGGACGTCTCGACGCACATTAATATCATATACGCGATTAACCGTGAAAAGCGCGCACTTTTCGCGAGCATATGAGGGGCGAGAGGGCGCGCATGT
>NBZA01000572.1:0-19022 GCA_003054995.1 Aleochara bilineata
CCCTGGATCATATTACCTCTCAATACTTGTGAGCAGACGTCACATGGGGTAATCTTCTTGTACGTGTATTCCTGGAAGTTGTGGGCGTCGGGATCACCTTTCAGAAGCTCTCGCGTTGCCGCTGAACCATTCTTCCTAATAATCCAGAAGTGCTATTAGAATCGTCCTCAAATCACATGGTTACCAATGCACACACGTTGGAATCATCTAAAGTGCTTGGCTCACTAGCAATCCATTAACATTAAACTCGTATGTGACAAACGGGGTGAGAAGGAATGACACATGAAGCGATAGACATTCGAACATTGAATAATCGTGCGGTTGACACCGTTGGGACAGGAATTGGCAAAGCAAACGAAAAACATTTTCGCTGAATGGAAACTAAAGAAGTAGATCAATAATAAATGGTCTTATATGACAAATGGTGCAATGTGAGTCATGTAAGTGATAAAAGGAACATACGATATTTATAGGATGGCTGTTTTTGTTCGTTCCGTGGAATTTTGCTACGAGTCAGTTGGTCTAGCATGTACACCACTATCTTACGTGTTCTCTAGCGACTAACAAATAAACGGTGACTTCCAGAAAGAGTTCATTAGTTCCTGGAAGCGCCGATATGAAGAATGAAGAGAGAAATATTTGCCATCAAAAAGAAACGTTCATAGAGAGATTACAGTTCAGTTCAGTTCCATTCATGTGCAAGCAAGCACACTAACACTCGGTAGAAGCTATGTATCTTAGGAATGTACGAGTACAATACAATAGAAGTACATAAACTTAAAAGAAAAAAGAGTCAACTAAGTATTTGAAAGGTCGTGATCATCGTTCGAGTTTAGCAGTTCAAGTTTGCATTAGCATCTTGCAATAGTTTTGGAAGAAGTAGCTATTACCTCATCTGAATGATCGTCGATACAGCGTGGTACATTTGGTTTTTTCTAGATTGTTGATTATGTAGGTTGATTAGAAGAGGTAGGATGATTGAGCGGCAAGTTCGCACAAAACAAGTGGGAGAGAACACAAGAAAAAGAATAAATTATTATCACCAAATATGGAGCAATGCGTTTGATTGATTTTTCATTGAATTTCAGAAATTGAAGATTAGTACTGTGTATGCGTTTAGATTGGAAATGTACTTACTTATCTGTTTCTGGCGGCGGCGTTTTGAGGCTTTTGAAAGCTTTTAACCACTTTGTTTTCATGCTGCCTTGAGACGCGTTCGACAGTTTACGCTCGCGGCCCGGATCTGATGTCGCGCCGCCACTGGCATTCTCCAGTTTGTTCGAGAACAGTTCTTTCTGTGGAAAATTCAATGAAATCTCAGTTAATATTCAGCCTTGTGCCAGGGCGGACAGATGTTGCTATTTAGAACGGGGATGGATTATGCTTGTCTCGTAGTTGAAATTTGGAACGTGCTAAATATGTTCATGCATGCGAATGACAAGCAACAATGGACACCAGGATGCTTTCAGCTAAATGAATTAGTTAGGTATACCATTCAAAGTGGATATACACTGTGTTTGGAGGTTATTTGACAAAGGAGTGAACCAAGCACTGAAAAAAGGGTTGGCGTATACACAGTTGGTATGTTACGGGAAGTTATGAAAGGATAATGGACTGTGAATAGACATGTTTCCTGTCCAATTCCCCATTTTTGTTTGCTTGCTGACATTTACTCGTCTGGACTATTAACACGAATTTCATACGGCGAGTTGAGTGAGTGAATATTTCAAATAGTCGCCAGCAAGTTAAGTTATATATTATCCTAGTTTTGGTAGTGTTATTGACTTGGGAGGGTTTATTAGTCATTATTTCAAAGTTTGAAACCTCAAGAGGTTGAGTTTAATTATGAACAGTCTAAATATCAAGTATTCATTGCAGAATTACATGAATAAAATGAACGCAAATAAGTTATGTTTAATTTTGAATCTCAACATGTGCATAATTCAGGGATAAATGTAAATGCAATGCGCTGGGAGCGGATTTTGCTTTGTAAATCAATACTCAATGGGAAGAATAATTGAGATGAATTCAAATGATGTTTAATTGTTTATGACGACACGCGGGACGTCACTCAATCAACTTCATTGATCATGATTGATATTTATTATTTGAAAATTTTGATCTTGGCTAAAAATAATCTTGAATAAATATTTAATTAACGTTTATTTAGATATTTTTGATTTTAGATATTTATTTTTATATTGAATGTTGGTTATACTGACAGATATATCTTTACAAATGCAATAAATTCAATTCAATTTAAAAATGTAATAAAATCGTTGAATAAAATATAATCTTTAACTCAATTGCGTTATTTATTCCATTCATACATGCGTGAACATATTACACTTTGTCACAAAGATATGAGATATCATATATAATATGTATAATACCCTGCATTCTTATTAGAGCGTGAAATTGGTTCTTATATCTGACGTTCGTGCAGAAAACAGTGGATTCGTGTATTATGAACTATATAGCTATAATGTTACGACCTTTGTGAGCACCTATTTGGACAGGCAATTATTTGATAAGTAATACCAATGTCGAGATAACAAGCTCCAATGTCTAAGGACCACATGGCGGAAAGGTAGCTGATAAAACATCGTTAAGATGCTAGAACGAGAAGTTACTTGAGTTGGAATAACAAGTAACATGTACGACCATTACAGGAATGTCTATGACATTTATTTTATATCAAGTGGATAACATTAATTTCTTGCCTATTACTAGCCATGGTTCTTGTTACATTTATGTGATTACCTTTTTCCTAACGATTATTCGATACATGTCTGGCGTTTGTTTGACTTTTATTTGTCTGACAAGTTTGCGTATTGCTTGTTTGCTTATATGTATGTCTATTCCTTTCCGATGGCGTTTTATGAAGGTTCGTGGACGGTTTACAAGTTCGATGAACGAAATGCAAACGTAAAAAATTCGATTTGTGATTTACACACAAAAGAACTAAAGGAAAAAGAGAAATAGTATGTGATAGTACAAGTATAATGCTAGAAAGTTTAAGAAGAAAGTCATTTGAGAAAATGTTTAACGTTAAATCTTACCAAGTGAGTTCGAAGACTGACCCAACCCATTATTTATAATATTATTAATAATTAATTGCTTATTTTAACAGGGATTTGATATTTCCTAGAATTTGTAACGATTGAAAATCTATATCTTTAAGTATTAACAATTCTTTAAAATTTGAATAGATTCTGAACTATCTTATATTGTCA
Organism: Aleochara bilineata; assembly: GCA_003054995.1. NCBI lineage: Eukaryota > Metazoa > Arthropoda > Insecta > Coleoptera > Staphylinidae > Aleochara > Aleochara bilineata. Next base: position 3,237 of record NBZA01000572.1, read on the forward strand.
ACAATAATTAGATTATTTAATTTATTTTAGATTGAATCACAGTCGAGTACACGTACGTAGCACTTTGATAAGGCTTATAGTTACACGGATTAATTATAGTTTGCTGCACTGATTTACGAGCACGAGCACATCTAGCACCGATTGACCCGAATCAAAACTAAACGGAATAATTCTATTCGTCCTGGCAAGCGGGCAGGACGATTGGCATTAATGTTTCCGAATTGTATCTGCCAGCTCTCGAAAACACGAAAAATAACTTGCTTGACGTAGGTTAGCCCAGCTAGGGATAGGTCAAAAATTATTGACGAAATGCGCTTGAATGTGGGGCAGCGCGGGCGGCAATGCTGAAGCGAGAGCACGGTATGACAACGGCGGAGCGCGCATGCCGCCACCGATGCGCAATTCTGCTGCTGCCGCCGCCGAAACCGGTACCCAGCCGAACCGAGATAGAAACCCGTGCAAAAGTTGTTTCACTTGCGCACAGATGTCAGTCCCACTGAGTATCCTGATTGCTATCCTTTATTCATTTTAATGTGGAATCAATTCCACATATTAATTTAATTTGCATGAAATTTTAATATTTATTATTGAATTGCCTAATTGTTCAACTGGAAATCTATTAATTATTTACAGTGACATGTGTTTTATAATCAAACACACTTTATTTAATTACTATGTATTTTGAAAATTTGTTTAACTAAGTTTTAATAGTTTTTTAAAATAGATTTATCAAAAGCACCTGTGTGGGATCGATTATATCAATCGTGTTACTGTCAATGCGTATGTGAAGTTTTCGTAGAACCGTAGTTTGAGCCGATAAACCGTCTATCTCTCAAGAAATTCTATTAGACGCGCCATTGGTAAGCATCCTTTATTGATGCTGATAGCAATGATCTTTAAGTGACATCCGTTTCTACGCGTTCATGCGAACATGTATTAGCAAAAAATGCAATAGGATTTTTTAAGACGCGCTGAATCTGACGTTGAAGTTGATTAACAATGCGAATAAAACCAGAACACTCAATATGCTTTCAAGGACTATTCATCTCGTCAAGTTGTGCTGGTTTGCTTTTAAGTATGTGGATTCTCGTTGAGAAGGTACTTGATATGGACGTTGAACTCACGGTGAAGGGTTTCAGAGCTGGCTGGTTGGGTGTATGATGGGTGAAAGTGGTGGCATTGAAGAAAACGTGACTGCGGTGACATAAAGCGCCGCATTCTTTGCTTATCACTCAGCCGATGTCATGTGAATTTGTATATTTATTTCTGTCACGGATTTCTATTTATCTTAGTGCTTCACATATAAAATATTCCCGGCATTAACTCCGAGTTCCGCAATAAAACGAGGGATAATTTTCATGAAAAACCTACCCAGGAGATTCACATTCATGAGGTTGTTTAAATATAATCTAAATAAACTTGGAATAAATTTTACAAGCCCCTGGCGTACGTTATTCATTTGAAATTTTAATCACGTTCTCGCCATTGGCAGCTCCTTTGTTTCTCGAGGAGATGGATGAGAGGAATCTTTGAGTTCCCAGAGGGATTACTCAAAAATACAGGCCAAACAAGCGGCAGCTTCTAGTGTACGAAAGCAGGGACTGCGATTGAAATATTACCTGTGCATGAATAGCGCTCAAATGGAGTTGGGCCACTCGCAGGTCGAAACGCTTCATTGAGATGTCTTCCTGTATCTCGTTCGCCTTGTTGAAGAGCGACGCCTCCACGGAGCGCTGCTGCAGCCGCACGAGCGTGTCCAGCGCGTCCTGGATCTGTCGGATTTGCGCCTCTAGATCTGCCGCCTCCTTGCGGAGCGCGTCATGCGAAGGTTTCACCTGCACGGCGGAAAGTCGATCTATCACCAGCTCGTCCTTAAGCGGAGGTGGAATATTTTCCTGTAAAAGTAAATAATCTTTAATTGCACGTTTTTGGTTTCTAACTTTACTTGATCGCGAAAAGTTTTAATGAGTTCAGTTAATTAGCACTTAGTGATAAAGAATGTTGATTACATTTTAATAAAAAGGAATACTTAAGTGTCAATATAATTACGTTAGAAATAATTGGTCCATCTTCGCCTTCAGCATCCTGCTGCGGCGGAGGCTGCGGTGGCACGAAAAGACGTTTGGTAATGGGCGGTCGACCTTGCGGTGCTGGGAGTGCACGTGCCAAATGCACCAGATCCATAGTGCTGTTCACATTCTTGCTTTGAGTGATAAGACCCTCATATCGTCGGTTTTGTTCCATGGCCTAAAACATTATTTATCATACGATAGACGCTTTAATGGATAGTCTTTTTGTGTGTAAACATTGTCTTTTAATTTAAAAGAAAAACTAGGACATTGTTCGCTGACGTTTTACATTTAACATGCTCCAATTATCTTGATCAATGCACGCTCAGTCGTTGGTTTGTTTTCGTTTGCAGCGCGTTTTTGAATTACTTCGCTTGGAAGGACACAGGACGAGTGGCGCAATGGAAAATATAGCTGAAAGGTCGAAGCTTTATGCAATTGCACTTGACTAAGCGCACAATGGAACAATGCGTTCATCGCGGAAACAAAATATGTTGGCGTGACAATTACACGAGCAGCTGAAAAATCTGGAGTAAGGACAACTTACCCGCGCTGCCACCACTTCAGCACCTTGAATCACAGACTCACACAGCGTCGCGCACAAATCGGTGTAGATCTCTTCAAGTTCCTGCGAACATACAATGCAAACAAAGTTCACTTCAGGCGTAATCTTTTTAAAAGTAGGAAGAGAAACGTAAGGACGCAGTACACGCAAGGAGTGATCCGAGACGCAAAGAGGTTCGCTGACTAAGAAAATTTATCTCTTGAGGCACCAACAATGGAAAAAGTGATGATGCGCTCAAAAATTAATTGAATTAGACAACGTAAACATTTTCTTAACAAAGGCTTCTCAAGCAGTTTTTACATTTCTGGCAGGGTTCATTATTATCGAAGGAGGTATTGAACGCATGTAAATTCGAAGAAGTACCTATATTTTAAACGCATTTAATTGAATGTTGGGTATGTTGTGCTGAAATAATCTTGGAAATTCTCCATTGAGTGATGGCATTCAGGTCATCAGCAGTGCACAAATGCCATCTTAATAATGTGCTCGTTAGAATAGTATGACGACCTTGCTGGCCTATATGTGGGGAACATAGTTGAGCGCCAGCCAGGATATTTATTCATTAAAACCAGCAAGCTAGCAAGCCAACCACCATCGGCAACACCATATAACAACATATAAGGTGCCATTATGCGCTCATATCGACCCAACATGTAAATTCCACGAGGTATGACGAAAATAATTAAAATCAGCTGCTGAGACCCTGAAACCACAATACAATCACTCTTTTTGAAGCCTTCTTAAGAGTTTACCAGAAATACTTCAATTTCTACTCAAGATAATTTACGAACAGTCCTTGTAATAACACTGGCGCTTCAATGACAATATTTGACGAAAAGAAAAACAAGAAGAATCAGCATTGACACCAAATAAAATATGTAAGAGCACGTTCAATCAATCAAACGGCTCGATTTTCGGAATAAAAATCCGACACCGAGGAAACAAGCATGCTAATCAAACTTTTGCGGGGTTGACGAGTGCGCCGTATTTTTTGCAGGCAATTATTTACTTTCTTCCTTTATTTGTTCTTCGCTTCTTCGCGTTTCTTGATTCACTTTACTTCTATGTCAAAAAGAACCAAATAAACAATGAAAAATGCGCGAAAAATAAACGTACGCCTTTGGTCATCTGAGAACAAAAGACGCAATTATTTTGCTGATGTAATTAAGCTAAAAGAAAAGCAAGTGGGGTTTACGAAGGCTTCCAAAGGGCATTTAAGCCGCGCCATTAAAACGCGAGGACGTGGTTCGTTTGTGCGTAACGAGCAACTTGGTGTTTCAGTATGAATCCTGGACAAATTATAAAAAATTACCCCGACGTGCTTGCATTATTATTATGGGTGCAAGAAGAGCAAAGGAGCAAAGGCGAGTTGGTACTCAGCTTTAGTCATGTAGGAGCGTCCAGTGAGCTGGCAGAAGACCATCAATGTTGGCTCTGCTTTGCAGCAAGCAGTTTTCGAGTCCGCATTGCGTCCTTTAATTAATATTAACTACGTTCTCTCCACTCGCATATAACTTGTGTTTATGGAGTTTGCGTTAGTCCTCAAAGTATTCATCATATATTCATATCTCGTATTACAGTTTCCTTGGTTTGAATTATTATCTATTTTTGTACCGCAGCTTAATTGAATAACTTTTTATATTATGACATGATTATAAACAATTTTTTCCCTGTAATGGAAAATATAATGTACTTTTTTATTGATGGGTGTAGGTTGTTTTCGAAACCATTAATTACGAGCGTCGATGTAATGGTGAATGTTTTCTCATTAATGCCTCATTGCAATTAAGAGGATGAACGCACGCACAAATTAACCTGCGTCATGTGTACATACTTTTGCCTAACCGAGAGGATAAGCGCTAATGTTAGGTACTTTGCATGATGTTTCATTACACTTTGCTTATTTATTATCTCTCGACGTAGTGTTTTGCTTCGTCCACGCATTAATTATTGTCACGTGTTTGACACGCAATACGGGGAATTTCTTCTCGGTTACGACGGCTATAACTCTTTCACCTTCCACCCTTTGGATATTTGTCCTGGTCCTGTAGACACACAATTTCAGAGCTAATTTAAGCCCGAAAGTTGGGATATGCGTTTGGTGTAATTTAATAAATCCAATCCGACGATGTGTGATAATCTCAATTCACCGTTACAATTCTAACAGATTTCATTGTTGTCTATATAGAGGTCTAGACCCTCTAATGTAAAAAGTTTATTAATGTGTAGCTTGAATTACAGAAGGCTTTCGCGAATTTGCGAGCAAGAACTTGCCACAGTCCAAGATCGTATCAATTAATTTACGAATTTCGTGGTAATCCTTGTAATGAATTCAGCAGTAGTGTTTTTGTTCCATGAAATATTGGATTCGTTTCGTGCAAATGCTGTTTTTTATTAAGTTTATTGCCTGATGTTCTTGAAGTGGTTTATGCTAGAGTCTAATCTTAGAAAGTGTGCGTTACATGTTTTTAGCCATTTAACACGAATTAATTATTTTCAGAAAGTGAAGAATTCATTTTTATTTCAAAATTAAATTGCAGAGTAGGAATCTTAATTACACTTTAAAATTAATGTACGTTCAGTTGGTTGCCTAACGTATTTTGTTTAAATGCAGCGTAGTTTCATTGTTGCTCATCAAACATTGATTAATGAATTAAACATGCTGTTGCATTATTAAACTTTCAGTTTTATCACTTAAAGTATGGCGGAAAGTAAACACAGCCATTAATAATATGCCACCAGCATAGAGCTAGACATGTACAAACTAGTAAACTATTGTTATTTCAAAAGCTTATAACTCGACTATAGCTGAGAATTTTGGGAATAACAAAACAAGATTATTGATGAGATAACCAGTCGCAGACAATTTCGATCATAAAATACCTTACAATGCCGAACCTATGATTCATTGCTTATATGATAAAAAATTCTACCCTCCTTCTTGTTTTTATAAAGATTATGCTGAGACGTTTCTCCTTTCTATGACCTTCTTTGCACGCTTCGGGTTGCATGTAAATTTTTATGTCAACTTCAATTTTTGTTATAAAACTTTTTGTGGAGGCAGAATATTAAATTTATTCCTAAATATGGAATTTTTTTGGAAAGTTATCAACGTTTCATATAACATCAAAATGTACAAAGTTCTTCTGCTTGTCTTAGGTTTCCCGTTGTGAATATCCTTTATCTTTAAGTGATTATTATACCGTAAAGTAAAATCGACTGAAATTTGAACGTGTATTCTAACTCATTGAAATCAAATCTTCTGGCAGGGAAGTTCGTTCTTTCGGCATGAAATTAAATAACGTTCCAACTTTAGCATTGTTACATTGTTGATTTCTAATAAAATACTGTGCTAACGTTATGATTACCGGCAATTCAATAAAAGCATGTTGGCAAGGTCTGCAATGGATGAAATCATATAAAAAGAGAAACATAAATAAATGCCAGGAACAATAACACGAACATTAAATTGAAGAGGAGGTTAAGTTGATATAAAAATATTGTACGAATTATGTTTGTTTTTGCTGTACGAAGAAAAACATAAAGCTTTCCAGCTGAATGGTCGTTTCTGTTTCGGTATCGCAGGATATTCTGCGTAATTGCGAATTTTTCAGTTATTTGACAGGTGGATTGGAAATGCAAAAGTTTGTTTCAGAAGCATATTAATGGTGACAATCAGTAATTTATCAAACATTTCAATCTCTAGAAATGTTCGTGAATTTAAACAAGCAATACTGTATTCATGAGTCTGACTGGATACTTTCAACCTTATGTAGGTCGAAATATGAAAAGCAACTAAAATAAACAGCTTTTTATGTAACAAGAAACCTTCTCTGAAAGGAGTATTTTCGCTATAGAAAAACTTACTTGAAGTAATTGTGGCAGCGTATCCTTTCCATATTCGTCAAGCATTCCATTCGTGGCATGTAACTGCTGAACATACGCATTGTGACCATTGAAGTAACCACTTAGCGTGTCCGTCGAGGGCGCAGAAAGGTAGAGCAGATATGCGCTCTTGTACTCTTGTCGGCACTGAAACATGAAAGGCGAATGAAAATCTCGTCTTCGATTTTCCTTAGAGTTTCTAGAGACGTACTTTTGCCAATTTCTCCTCGGTCTTGGCAATGATGGTCTCGTAGCTCTCTCGATGTGTGAATACTTTCCGCGACTGAATCTTCCTGTAGAAAGACTTCTCCAGCAGTGGACGTGACACTTGCCTGCCAAGAATCGACGCGATGTCTCCCATAGCTTGCGAATCGATTTCGACTTCTTGCAGGAGCGTCTCCCACGTGTGGAAAATTGAACTCGCACACGCAGGTCTGCAAATAAACGAATACGGTATTGCATTACTTGATTAAATTAAACAATTTCGATCAAGTGCTTACCTCTCTTTGCGTAGTTCTCCGTTTCGTTTGCGAAAACCTGCGACCAAATGTTGCAATTCAGCCGCATGTTGTTCGTACATTTGACTCAATTGCTGAGTGAAATCCGAAACTGCAAAGATATTGTGATTAATTATGTATTAGTATCAATCAGGGCCGCATTCAAGTGCTAATCATATAAATGGAACTCATGAATAATGAAACGTTTCATCAACCAAATACATGAATTATTGCGTAGGTACGTGAGGCTGAAGCCGGGATACGGACAAGAATTGTCAAGTTAATTGCGAACTAAAATACCATCGTAAAATAATCATAAAATCCGAACGCGCCACAAGCAAGTTGGAACAATGGGCGCTGGTTCTGGCGCCTGTGCTCACGCTGCAGCCGTATGAACGGCGGCAGTGGAGGCGGCATGCATTTTGGTCGACTGGCTGCCTAGCTGGCGGGTGGGTGTAATGGCATGAACACGGCGCAACAAGTAACTAGAAGTCGTGTTGCGCTGCGTTAGAGAGTGAAAATTGCTGCCAACCGCCTGCCGCTTCCGAGATGTGCGCTCCGTATATACATTTTGCAATAAGCTACGCCGCATGCCGCCTCCGCTACTTCTGCACAACACCAAGAGACGCCAAATAGACGCATTGCAGTTGAACTCGCCCGACTCTTTCTTTCCTGTCTGCAGAACTGCTTTTCACACAGTGCAAGACGTATTTACCAGTACAATGCTTTGTGAATGCTCACAAGTTTCTATGCAGATATTGGCTTTAATAGTAAATTACTACAATTGTAGCATAATTTATTTTTGTTTTAAAAATCCGATTTCTAACAGAATTACTTAAAGTAATTACAATTCAATTTAATTTCACTTCACGTGCAAGGAAGGAAATTTGTGTTTCATGTTACAATTACATAAGTAGCTGTTCCAGCTGCGTATACCTCTATTCCCAGGTGAATATGAATTGTGCTGCGTTTGCATGTCAGATCCATACCTGTTGAATACCCATTGTGTTCCAGTATATTTGTATCATTGTGTTGTCATCATATTTCGTCATTTGTTGTTCGGTTTTGTGCAGTTACATTGGGATTGTTTTTGTGAGTATAAACTCTTTCACGGGGAATATGAAAATGTCGGAAACAGGCGGCAGGAGCAGAAACAAGGTTTGACATTCAGCACACTTCCTCTCCGGCAGGGTGGCATTAGGCGGCAGGAAACTGCGAGTTCTGCACAATTTTGTCGGGAGAAACACGCTACTATAGCCGTGCGATGAAGAATTATTCAGCAAGGTGAATATCCATGATAACTCATACACAGCGCGTGTTTTCGCCGCGTTAGAGATGAATTATTCACGCGAGTCGCAAGTGTTCATAATTTATGCTGCAACGTTTACTTGTTCCTTCAATTCCACGCCGGAAAATTCGTTTGCCACTCTCTCCGGCAATAACGAACAGGAGTGGAATAAATGCGGAAATTTATTTTTCAAATACGAAATGCAAATACAAGTTCTGACGCATAACAACCAAGAACATTTTCTATGGTGTAAGAAAAGTTGTCTATATCACACTTTAGGTTAAACGCAGGTTGATTGGATTACAAAGTATTTTCTTTGTGGAGAAATGTTGGTATTAAAACTTTAGAAATATTCATGTCATGAAACTTTTCATAAAACTTCTATGAAATTGCCAGTCTTTAGTGACTAAAGACCTATTAGAGTACCTTTATTATCGACTATTAATTAACTCTGCACTGGGACATTTTATAAGGTCATTAGGGTACACCCAATATGACCTTGCGATTGTAAATTAAACTTTGATTAGGTAGAGCACTTGAGACTTCAAACTTAGAAATGACTTGGAGCGAACTCCGATATAAGTCATTCTAGACGTGCAGTTTCTAGCTTTCATATCGAACTATCAGGTTGACGTCGGGCGTTCGCTTCATCTTCTTGAGTACATTATTCCTCGACCTATATTCAACTTTTCTGCTCCATGTACTTCATGTCATCTGCGCAATCTAAAGCCGAATGAAATAAAAGCACTGTGGCGAATGGGCGAACAAAGCGCAAATGGTGCGCAATGGAGATTCAGTGAAAACTTAATAAAACTTCATTTTCCGGCGCATTTCAGAGACGGTAACATTCGAACTTTACCACAGATGCATGACAACCTTTATGTACCCGAACCACATACCCAAAACGAAGAAAAGATGCTTCCTTAAGCCGCAAGGACGTGGCACGTGTGCTGCTCCTTCCCTTCCAAAGAGGTTTGTTTTGCATATGCTTTTTGTACGTATCTAACATAAAATAAAAATGTAATAACGCCGAAAAAATATTCTTTTGTATGAATTTGTTCTTCTTTTGAAAAATTGCATGTTTGATATTTCCGGTGAGTTTTAATTAATCTGAAACTGTATTAAATGTAATTAAGTATCAACCAAGTTGAAAAAACCCGACGTGTAGAAAAATTAATTTCCTGTGGAGGTAATTCGCCGGATACAAGGTAGAAATCTGCTGAGCAATCAAATCGGCGTAACTCACAACGTAATAATCTTTCTTGACGAAGTTTTCCGCAGAGTTCTGGTATTGTTCGCCATATTAAGCGGATATGAAATGAGCAGGCTGCTCACATAAATACTCTTTTCAATTAGATCCAGTTTCCCTCTTGATTCTCTATCCCTGCGAATGTGGATGGATGAAGAAAATGCCAATCCTGAAAAATTGGTGTGACTGCTCGGGTCTCACGTCGACTTAGCGTTGATTTGGGTTGGCATGCCGCAGATATGGGCGCTTCGAATTTATCAATAATTCAAGTGATCAGTGCTCTGATCGTGCACTATTAAATTGATTGACCTCTTCTATTCCCAACGCAGTGCTGCATTTATATCGTCCATAATATTGTTTAATAACTAAATTTCAAAATTCATCGGAAACGCGACCCGTAAGTGCAGTTTCCAATCACTCCAATCACGTTCTGAATATAAATTATAAATCAATATTTGCATTTTTGTATTTAATTAATTCCAATGATAAAGCCGATGGAAATTTCTATTTGAATATTTTTGTTGCATTTCAATTATCTTCAATTCAATTTCACATCAGTTAGGCCCTAACTGTTAGGGGATTAATTTTTGTATTATTATTTTTGAAGATTGAAAAACTGGTCAGCTTTGAGTAATGGGATACATGCAGTTGGATGATTACTGAGTTTGCAGGCGTTGGTCTACTGCTGGCAGGTAGTGTGCACTTCTGTCATCCCGCAGAAATTGCAATCTGGGCTGCATGGGAATTTAATGAAAATCGGAAGCTGTGTTCGACCTGGCGGTTGATAGAGCCCGTTGCCTGCCATTGTTATATCTGTATTGCATTGTGTTGCTTCCTATGCTTTCCTGCAGTATAAACCGGCAAACGGACTGATTTTCCGCTGGATCTCTCTATAATTGTTAGCGTTCCTGAGTGCACACTGGGCGCCACTTCGCAACGGATGTGAATGCCAGTCTGCTACAAAAACAAAATCCTGAACGGGCTCGCACAATGATGGAACCGTATAGAAAATTGACACCTCATATTATCTCCTTTGTTTTCAATGATTAGTTTTGGATTACTCTCTGTCCGCTATGATGTGACTGCCGTGGTGGTTATATCAGTAACAAGCTTGTTAATTAAAGTGTAGGAAAATGAAACATAAAACTTTGTAGAAAGTTGGCAATTAGACAGGATTGATTGGAGAATATTATAAAATATTGGAATTATCCATGATATTAATTTATGAAAAAATGTCATGATATAAAGAATATTACAACGTTCATACATTCGGTATTATAACTCAAAAGAAAAGTTATATATTATCCAACGTCAAATTTCTTTATTCACACGACATTTTAACATCAAAAGTCGCTTTTCTGCTTGTCCTTTCATCGACAACGCGGACTTTCCAAGGACGAAAATACCTATCTTTCTGAGAAAAAGACTTTCTAAGCCATAAGAAATCGATTTCTAAACACCTGATACGCATCGCTGCCGCGTATAGACTTACATTTTAATGAGTTTATTTATATGAAAATGGAATAAACAACGAGCAACGAATTCGCTTTACGAGTAAATGCGTCTTATAAGGTTTCCGACTTTCGAAGGAGTGTGGTGGCTTAGGTTCTTCAAGATTGCGCTTTGTTCTTGTGGAAAGCCTACAAAGCAATCACATAATTGCTAAGCTTGTTTGTGCGAATGCACGTATTATTATCGATGTATTACCTACCTGCTTACGCACGTGACAGTTTATTTATGTTGCGCCATTAGATGAGTACTCAAGCAAATACAGTAAAACAGAAAAGCAATTTGCTTTTAATCGCGAATGAAAAATGGAATTGAGAAATAGTTCACGGTGCCTAATGAAGGCCGCGTATGAGTTATGAGCGAGGAACGCACCAATCCATAGAGTGTCCAATTTTTCATCGTTAATGTATCATCGATCATTACTGCCCAGACATTGCAATGTGACTTACCGTTCGTCAATTCACTTCTAAACTAACTTCCCGCCAGTCTTAATACGCTCCGAACGGAAACGCTTCTATTTTCAGCCGGAAGGACCGTAGAATCGAGTTCGCGTTTTTCTTGTGCGTGCACTATTAGAATGACTAATTGCTTTTTGTGCTTCCTTCACGCAACTATAATATTAAGTAAATCGAGGAATTCTGAATTGACTGACAGGATTAATTGAATAAATTACTCTGAAAGACGTAATTAATGTTTTGAATTTATTGTGTTACAAGGATTAACGAATTATGATTTCATTTTAACTTATTTCAACCGAAAGTTGGGTATCAATGCTTTAAACCAGTGGTGGCCAACTTTTTTTTTATACGCGAGCTACATTAGTTACAGTTATATATTGAGAGGGCCAAAATCCATCCATAGTACATAGTACCTATAAATGCTGTTTTTGTTGAAAATTAGAAAATTTTCAAACGTTGATAACTTTGCTTAAAATTAAGGCAAGTTATTGGTTTAACCACTTATTTTGTGTAAAATTTAATTCGAAATGCAATGAGTTTTAAGTGAAAGTTTTATCTTCTACTTTTCAAAAGATATTTCACATTAAACAAAGGCATAAAATTTCTACCAAAATTAGAAAATTTTTAATTTTTATATCTCCGGGTTGAATTAAGATAAGTTGATGGTTTAACCACTTATTTTATGTAAAATTTCATTTTGAATCGAATAATGTCAAAGCTGAATTTCTATCTTGCATAGGTCAAGAGATATGTGCATTTTTGTGAAATTTTAATGAAATTTAGTAAAACCTAATTTTAAACAACAAACCCATTATCTGGAATGCGCTTTATATGGACACGATATGAAAGTTCAAACCACGCAGATTACATAACTGAAAACAGATTTGCAAGGTTCCTTGAAGAACGCGAGATATTTGTCTTTAAAGTTGAAGTTTTTTTTCAATATTTCCGCCTCATATTACAAAAAAAACTTTTTGTCTTAGATCCCAATGATTTTGGTACCAAATGCAAGTTCAAACCACGCAGATTTCGAAACTGGAAACAGTTTTTCAATATTCGCCATAGAAGCGGAGATATTCGTGTTTGAAATTTACGAATTCTCAAACCTCACTTTTTAATGCCAAACCTCATATTAGGTAAAAAACTTTTTGTCTAGTTCAGCATTGATATTAGTACCAAAAGAAAGTTTAAGCCACGCTGATTCCGAAACTGAAAGCAGTGTTGCGATATTCGCCAAAGAACGCGAGATATTCGACTTTAACGTTGGATTTTTCGTCAAAGTTCTCACTACTTTTAAACGCCACACATCTTATTCAAAAAAAAACTTTGTGTCTTAGATTTTAATGATTTTGGTACCAAATGAAAGTTTAAACCACGCAGATTTCGTAACTGAAAACAGTTTCCCAATATTCGCCATATAACGCAAGATATTCGACTTTAAAGTTGGACTTTTCTTCAAAACGCGGGCCGCAAAGAGACTTGCAGAGGGCCGCATGCAGGCCGCGGGCCTCGAGTTGGCCATCCCTGCTTTAAACGGCTAAAGAATTTGATATTCAAGGAAATAACGCACAGCGCACACACGAGAATCATTAAATTTCATTTATTTAACAGTCGTTTTCCGACCCAACGGATAGTTTCCGCTGTGGAACAATAATAGTTCGGGTAACACGAGTAAATATCAAGCTACAATATATTTCACTTAAATTTTTGTTTAGTCATTCCTGAATATGTTTGCGCAGCACACATTTGCTTATATTGTTGGTAAACTTATGGCATTTAGCCCTCAAGCATATAATTCCTCTAGGTTTCTATAAGTTTCGTACGACTACAATGATACCTATCACATAGCCAGCTATACAATATGGGGCACCAGCTGATAAATGTTTCAAATTACACTTCCGGGCCTTGGGTTTGTTAGAAACGTACCTACAAATGCCGCCCCAAGACGTTTGTTACTCTGCGACAAATTGGCATCTCGACAGCCACGCACGGACGAAAAGTTTCGCATTGACATTTGGGAAGCGTCACTGAAGCCAATAAATTATTTTCATGCGTTAACAATATGCGCCTAACTTGTGAAGATATTCGTTTAGTTCTAACTTTGTAGATAAAGCCATACGCATTAAGGTGCGTCTAATGAGAATGGAAAACCTTATCAGCAGGAACACGCACTCGTCATTGAGTTTCTAGCCCAGAAGGATAATTAATTTATAACAGAGGACAAAGAAGAAGAAGAAGAAAACGAACAAGATAAACAAGGGGTAGAAACTAATAATACAAGAACTAACTCTAGCTTCCTTCTTTTTTCTTTGATATTTACGCGGGGGTATTGACGAAACTTTATTTCTGGCGTGCAAACTTAATAATTCAACGGCAAGGCAGTAACGTGCAGAAAAGTAAATAAAATATTAATCTGGGCAGAGTGGATGAAGTTGGAGATTGCAAGATGCTGTAAAGTGGAAAATGAAAATGGATACAGTCATTAGCATAAAAGAACATAAAATTCTTCATGTGATACAGTTTATAATGTCTTGCTTATCAATCGTCTTATTTATTTCATAGATTTTCTTTTGGATAAAATCCAATCTAGTATTGAGAGCTATCATGATTGAATTTCCAGTGGGCATATCATGAAGCGTTATATTTCTGGGAAGACTACAGCCTATAGATGAGCAGTAGTGTGGAAAATCGAAGCAAAGCTCTTTTTAAGTGATGATCTTGGGTCAAGTAACACACTGGCGAAATGGAATTGTGCCAATGTTGTTCCTGCTACCGGTTATACCTAACGCTTTTTCGTGTCGTTCCGCTGCGATCTATAAGTCACTTTTGGCGCTGCCGGCAAGTTATAGAGAATTATCCTGAATGTAATAGACAGGACGGGACGCGAGTCGGCGAAACAACAACGAAAGCGCACTTTACCAGTGACCTAGCCTACAGCTCGCCAAGTAATGATCGCCGAACGGAATGTCGTAATGTTTTCTCTTACAGAAATAAATAAGCGGATATTTCTACATTATTTCTCAATCCTTTTTAATATAACGTATTAAAAATAACAGTTTTTTTCTCGTTTGTCGTGTTTTAAATTATATGCAAACAGTTGTTTCCTATCGAGAGGTTTTAACACTTTGTGTAATTTATAAATGCTATTATATCACTAATATAAAACATTTTTGCATGTGACTTACGCACGTAGTAACGAGAAGTGTGTGAGAACTTGGCATATATTAATTTGGCACGACACGCATAATAAACGCATTGCCGCTGCAATAGCTAGAAGTATTTCTCGAGCACTTGCGTCTATCGTCGCAGGATAATTAAAAATTAAATGCTCACTTTGCGTCCAGTTTTTATTTATATCTAAGTTTCTTCGCTGGAGTTTAAGTTAGTAATTGCCAATTTGCATGACGTTGACACTGGCTGCTTAAAATGCTTTAAATTTAATGCTGAGCATTTGCATTATTAATTGGTGGTTTAACCAGGAATAATTCGGAGCAAGTAAGTCAAACGCAGTACAAGTGCACGCTGCAGGTGTACATTGCAATTAAATCATTTGCCAGTCATCTGAGTCCAATCAATCATCTTTCTACTGCAATGGCTTGTATCTCTGGCGAAAGATTGACGCTGCATTCCTTCCGGCGGATTGCAGCAACTCACCCACGGAAATCTGGTGGCCCACTTTGCGACGTATCAATATTTAAACACGGACATGTCAATATTTGTCCAAATCCGCTTAATTGCAGCACGAAGCACAAACAAATAACGCCAAGACATTAAACGTATGGCTTTGTGGAGCTAAGCAGTATTATGACTGAAGGATTACCCAACTCTGATAAGAAAATGAACGTTTTTAGTAATATTGCGGGCTACAAACCAGAGTAATTACATTTTTAATCACACTCTACAAGAACATCAAACAAGTTGAAAAACCTTATTTAATTTAATTACGGAAATGAATTAGTTTATGTAGTTTACTTATGGGTAGTGCGTGGAAAATGTGCACGGCGTTCTACTTTTATGTATTTATAAAATTTATAATAAACAGGCTGTAAATTTAATAGCGTTTTGCTTGAAGCAAGAAAATTCAGGAAATTCAGCCTGCATATTGATTGAGCACTTGTTATTGGAAAATCCTGTACAGTCGTTAAAATTGCGGTGCAGGTGGTGCACTTGCAAATAAGAATCGAGAAATTCTTGGTGCAGCGGATTGGTTTGAGCGCTGCGGGATTTCAATAAATAAGATGCACAGGAACGTCATTTCTGATATGT